>KZ806914.1:746136-758980 GCA_000696205.2 Oncopeltus fasciatus | reverse complement strand
TGAAGTAATTCTGATAAACTGGGCAAACCTCTATGATGTGCTGGATTGTTAGGTGAACTTGGCAGGTATTACACTTAGGCGGCAGATCTTTGTTAATTAGGTGTATATGAGTAAGGTTCGTGTGACCTATCCGCATACGGGTCAGTATTACCTCTTCTCTTCTATTCCCACGGATGGAGGTGTTCCATTCTTTTGTGGTGTTTTTTATACTCCGCAGTTTGTTGTGTGCTGGTTCTAGCATCCATGCATTTTCCCAATCTTGGAGTGCCATTTTCCTCAGCCAGTATACTGCTGCATATAATCCCGAAATGAACGGAATAGCTGAAAGAATGAATCGTACTTTGACTGAAAAGGCCCATGAATTATTGTTAGATTCACAGCTTCCTAAAGAGCTTTGCGGCGAGGCTCTACGATATGCGGTTTATGTCACTAATCGTAGTCCGACTGCTTCCATTAATGTTACACCATTTGAAATGTGGGAAGGAAGACGACCTAATGTATCTAATTTTAGAATATTTGGGTCATCTGCATACGCCCATATTCCCCAAAAACTCCGAATTAGACCCTCGTGGTGTAAAATTGAAAATGGTTGTATATGCTCCAGGGGGATATAGATTATGGGATGCTAATGAAAGAAGGATACACATAGAACGAAACATATTATTTAGGGAAGAAACATGTTCAGAGCCCCCCGAAACTATTGGTATTGATGTAGAATCTGTCTCGGATAAGAAAGAAAAATATAGTAGTAGTAGTCCTGATAAAACCAAAACCCCTTCAATTACTGATAATATTTTGGAGTCATTAAAACCTGAGGGAAGGAATATAGAAGATGTCAATTCTAGGGAGAAAAGAAAGATAACTAAACCAAAATATTTACAAGATTTTGTCACTGATGATTCAAATTTAGAAGATATATTAATGGCATCATTTTTGTCTTGTTCTGACAGTAATGTCCCAGAAAAGTATAATGATATAGGTTCTTATGACGATAAAGATCGGTGGTATGAGGCTGTAAATGAAGAAATTAAATCTTTAGAGGATAACAAGACTTGGGAAGTTGTAGAAAAACCAAAAGATGTTAAGTTAATTGATTGTAGATGGATTTTTACAAAAAAGGCGGGTGATGTATATAAAGCTAGACTAGTTGCAAGAGGGTTTCAACAGGAAGGTAGTTTTAACGAAATTTATTCTCCCGTTTTGAAATTACAAACTCTCAGAGTTCTTTTGTCAGTTGCTGTTCAAAGGAACTATTTAATTCATCAAATGGATGTTAAAGGGGCTTTCTTTCATAGTGAAATTGATGATATTGTATACTTAAAGCCCCCACCTGGTGTAAATATAAATACAAATTGTGTCTTGAAATTAAAAAAATCACTTTACGGTCTTAAAAAATCTTCAAAAAATTGGTACAATAAATTTTATGATTTTATGAAAAGTAAAGGGTTTCAAATAGCAGAAAGTGATTATTTTTTATATTTTAAGGATGGTATTTACATTTTGTTATATGTGGATGATCTATTAATTTTAGGTGAGGACAATTCAAAGATAAATAATTTTAAAGAAATTTTAAGTACAGAATTTAAAATGAAAGAAATAGGATCTAAAAAATTAAAATATCTTGGTATTAATATTATTCAAGATAATGACTGTTTGTATATTAACCAAAAAGAGTATTTAGAATCTATATTGACAAAATTTGGTATGTCTGAAGCAAATGCTAGTGAATCACTAAGGGAAGTTAATGTTATTCTTGATGATTGTACGGTTGATTACTCTTTAGAGCATAAATGCAAAGTTTGTATAGGTTCTTTAATGTATGCTGTAGTAGGTTCAAGACCTGATTTATGTGCTGCTGTTTCGTATTTGGCAAAATATCAATCTGCGCCATCAGAAAGGTTATGGCAATGATTGAAAAGGATTTTAAGATACATTAAGGGTACCCCATTGATTATAATTTAAAATATAATAAGAATTGCAATTCCGAACCACTAGTTGGATATGCTGATGCTAGTTTTGCTGTAGGTAAACATAGGGAATCTTTAACTGGTTATGTATTTAAAGTATTTCACAACAGTGTTATTTGGCGTTGCAAAAAGCAGAGCACTGTAGCTGTAAGCACTACTGAGGCAGAATTATACTCCCTCAATGAAGCCGCTCTGGGGGCATGTTGGATTAGGAAATTATTAAATGAGTTAGACGTTAGATGTAATGTGGATGTAACCACTACCATATATGAAGACAATACAAGTACAATATTTTCTGTATGTAATCCTGATCAAAAAAGGATGAAGCATGTGGACGTAAAATACAACTCTGAACTGTTTTATTGTTAATTATTTTTTCAGCAACTCTAGACGAAGCTTTTTTAAAGGCTCTTATTTTTAACCCATTTTCCAAATTTTTATTTAGGTTAATATCTATCGAAAGCTGGATGCTGCCTGTCACAGTTAACACATTTTGGATTTTCAGTGCAATTGCTGATTTCATGAGAGTCGCTAACACATTTTCCACATATTTTGTGGTTTTGACAATTTTTGCTTGAGTGTCGATATTTGAAGCATTACTAGCATAAAAAAGGGTTGGGCTCGTATATTGTGCCTAACTCTTAGGATTTGAAAATCCAAAATAATATTTACCAGTTGTAGTGATTTTTCAAAAGTCAGAATTACTTGTAGAGTCGGAATTTTTAACTTAATATATTTTTTTTTCTTTTTTGGTATTCAGTAGGCTTTTACTGCGCCATGTGAAGAATATAAGACATCAAGGTTCCGTGTATTATGTTATAAACTTATATTTAATAGTATATTAATTAAGAATATAAATACAAATTAAAAACCAGTAACCTTAACAAACTTAAATTTGCAACCACTTAATGGTTTACTACTAGCTGCATCAAGAAGAAAATGAATAAGAGAATATGAAATTGAGAAGCTGATCACATTCTTTGTTCTACTTTAATAATATTGGTAGAATTTTTGACCGGTACAATAATAATAATAATAATGAGTCATTTAATTTCGAGAGATTTAGAAGTATTTAGAAAAGAAATATACTCTACCTATGTTTCTCCCCCCCCCCCTTCTATCTGTACCTTCTTTGATTCAACTATGTCAAAGTTCATGATGATGAACATTTTATTTTTTTTTTTCAGTAATAAATATATGAGGCTCCGAAAGTTTTCTCTAACCCAAATGATATTTTAAAATGCATTAATATTATTCTTGTAAATTAGTTCCAATGTCAATGAACTTATAAATGGTTCGGAAATCCTCAAGATTAAATTGTGATTTAAAGCAAAGGAAAAATATATATATAAATAAAACTAAAAAATATTTACGCAAATTTTGATTAACAGGGTCCTATAGTTTTTTATTTTCGTTCCAGTCCTGAAAAGGTGAAACATTTGATTAATAATTGGCATTTAGAGAATCACCTCTTAAGTTTTCTTAAGAAAAACATATTCATTTAAAAATTGTGGTTTATTTAATCTCTATCTTTTTCTATTATTATCAATAACAATTTAAATTGATTATGTAAATTGCCAAGGAATGGAAGACCAGTTTTATAGGAAATAAGCATTTATTTATTGTTCAGTTGAAATTCTTCTCAACAAAAATGATTTAATTCTTTATCTGCTTTAAAATAGAAAACAAAGTGTGATATGTTTTGTATATTGTTAAATAGCAAAAATTTTCGAATTACAGTGATTGATTACTGGGAAGAAGGTACTGAAAAGAAGAACTGAAAGCTGTTGGTCATAGTTCAACACTGTATTTCGTAGACGCTCTAATTTTTATAACAGTAGAGAGGTTATTAATACAGTTTGAATGGGCGCTTCAAACCTAATATGTTTACATTTAAATTTTTTGGGAAACCTTTTTCATTCTGTGACGTGATATATGTTAATTTTCGGACGTTTCCGTAGTTTCTTTTACTAGCTTTAGATGTAGGACTTTTCGTTAGTTACCGGTCATGAAAGTTTTGAAACCAGATTGGATCAACCATAATGGTTAGTAGTTTGCCTTCCCTTTGAATTTCTGTATGTTTTTACTTGTTTGTTAAATTTTAATTTTGAGCCGACAAAGTTTAGTATTATGTCTATGAGGTGTTTACTTATTATAAATTTGTGTGTGTGAAGGATTACTTTCATTTTTCAGGACTCCCTATATTCTCAATCGACATACATCCAGATGGGTCTCGGCTTGCGACTGGTGGTCAAGGTAAATAATACTTTCGTTAATTTTATTTTATCTGTGTTGTAAGACGCTAAAATTCTTTCTTACAGGAGACTTTGTTTATTTGCTGTCTTACTTATATGCTAATTTTGTTTGAGCTATTTCATAACATGAATTTGGAACAATCTCTTTCGTTTCCTTTCTGGGTTGTATTTTATAATAATCAAATACAATTATAATTTTTTACACTTTATAATGGTACATTAGAATCAGTTAGTTATCTGTTGTGTTTAGTGGCTTTATCCATCTTACTCCCATCCTTACTATATATATAACATCAGGGTTGATTGTGCTTATTTCTTAGCCAGGGGATCTGTAACAATCTTTGTAACTTTTAAAGAAATTCAAATGAGAAGTTTGATATTTGAAATGAAATAGGTATGAGCTCTACACTTTATTGCTTCTAAAGATGATTTATTTTCAAGAAATCAGATGGATTTCAAATTCCTGAATTTATTATCTAGTAAATATGAGTTTTTTTTTTTTTAGTTGCCACTAACAATTTTAGTATTTAATGATATACTAATAAGTTTAAAATGTTGAAAAATAGCAAGAGTTCTATGTGTTTTTTTTTTTCTCTACCTTCTCCTTTATAGAGTTTTCATAGTATAAATCTTGAGCTTGAGTCTATTGCATTGATTGTTCTCTTCCTCCTCTTCTGAATATCATTATTGTTTAAAAAAAAAAAAAAAAATTGAAGTGCTTTTATTTTTGATGAGATTTCTACACAATCTTATTAGTAAAAATAAACCTTATTTTGTTTTATTTCAATCGAAATGAATTTATCAGTGAATTTCTTTGTTAAATTGTTTACTAATTTTATTCTTTGCTTGATTTATATTTAAGGACTTGATGTGATTTAAAATAAACTAATAATTAAAATAAAGTTATTTTAAAATTCTTTTGTATTTGTGGTTAATAATAGTTCTAATTAATGATCCATAAATGTTAAGAATATGGAGGGCACTCATGTAAAAGCGTGTTTTTTATTTATTTTAGATTTACTGACATAATTATTTTAATACATGCATTATCTTTCTTTTTTTTTTAAATTTCACAATTATTGTTCTATATAATTATTATTCTTATCTATTAATTTATTATGCATATTAATGATTCATTGCTATTAATTGTTGGTTTTGCCCATAATAAAATTCCATGAGTATTAATTTAGTCTTTAGGGCAAAAATATTAAAAATATTTAATTTAATATTTATTATGGTCTTCAAATGTTAGGAAATTACTTTTTACCTATCATATTTTGTAAATTTTTTCACTACTAAATAAAAGCAGTATAAATCACTACTTTATAAGCTTTTATTATGATTATAAATTTGCCCCTCCACCTCCTCTATACTCCCCCTCCCATCATCATGAGATTACAAATCTTGACTTATTGGAACTAAGTAACTAAGTATTTAGTAATAATTGTGATTAAAACCATGATAGTCACTAAAACTCTTTTGGAGGTCATGTACCAAAATGCATTATAGGCATGCTTTTTATTTTTATTTTTTTTATTTTAGTAGTAGTAGTAGTAGATCATTGATGGGCAATCAACCTCTAGGTTATTACGCCCTATAAATACCCTTTAATATGGTTACTATAAATTAGTTAATAAATTTATTTATTTCGACCACTATAACAACCTAAATAAATGGATTTTTTAAAATTTAAATATTATTATCATATATTTAATAAATTATATTAAATAAATTATTATTAACTAAAATAATAAATATTATCTCATTCTTTAATTTAGATTTTCCAGGCTATACTTGCTTTTTTAAGAAAGTTTAACAGCCTATACACTGTAGAGGGGTTGTTCCCAAGGCACTCCGCCATATTTCTTCCAATGCCTTCTCTAGTGAAGTAATTCTGATAAACTGGGCAAACCTCTATGATGTGCTGGATTGTTAGGGGAACTTGGCAGGTATTACACTTAGGCGGCAGATCTTTGTTAATTAGGTGTATATGAGTAAGGTTCGTGTCACCTATCCGCATGCGGGTCAGTATTACCTTTTCTCTTCCATTCCCACGGAAGGAGGTGTTCCATTCTTTGGTGGTGTTTTTAATACAATTGGCTTGGACTTCTTTTTCGGCTAAATAGAACACATCTGGTTTTGTTTGTTGAGAAATTTAAGTTATTTGTTTTTGCCCAGGATTCCATTTTATTAAGAGTGTTTTGTAGAAGCCTACTTGCACAATGGGATTAATTCCGATAGCGAATAGTGCACAGCTTAAGACACTACTTTGAGGAATGCCATTATAGATTGCTTTTCGGCTGGATACCTTGTTCTGTATTCTTACCTTTATAGATCTATTTGATAAGAATGCTTGAATAAACTTGAGCAGTCTCCCTCGAAAGCCCCACTCAAACTATGTCTTAAGAAGGTGACTTCTTTTTATTGTGTCATATGCCTTTTCGAAGTCAAAAAATATCCCTATGGCTTCTTTTCCTTCAATAAATGAATTTATTTATTTATTTTTTTAATGGCGTGTCAACCTTTGGTCATTAATGCCAGGGAGATATTTTCAGAAGCAGGAAGATATTTTCAAGAAGAATTTCTCAGCATTAGTTCATGGTTAGGTATAATGAATTGTTAATGCAAATAGGCATGCTTTAAAAGTCATCATCTTAAGATAAGTTAGTTATGTGTTTAAACCCTAGTTGTTAGGGGCGCCAGGCTAGCTCGGGGGATCGGGTCTCGCAATCCTGACGCCGCGGGTTCAAATCCCGCCCAGGTCAATCTTTTACTTATAATATAGAAGCTTGTCCTGAGCCATGGGTGTTTAGAATGGGGTGGCAACCTGTAGATAGCCCCTCCCTCCAATGACCCTTAGTGGTTGCAAGGGAGGCTAACCCAGCAAAAAAANATATAGTAGTTAAATTTCAGATTCACTATTTTTTAACTTGATTATTATAATAATATATTTCTTAAACTTTTAAGAATAATTGGCCGTCAAGTATTATGCTGGAGAAATTAGTCAGGGTTTTAGCCAGGATCAGAAAAATTGGATACTCCAAAATTGTTGGGTAATTATTTTATTATCTGACATTTTAACAACTTGTAAGTCATCATCTTAGAGATAGTGATGTCTGGTGAGATCTCCGAGGAAGGTTTATGGTTTCAGAGTGTTTATGCTTCAAGGTTTATGCATCTCTGAGTGCAGAGCTAAACTTAGAACATTGGCAATAATAAAATAATTACCCAACAATTTTGGAGTATTTTATTTTCTGATCCTATCCTGACTAATTTCTCAAGAATAATTATTTACATTAAGGAACATATTTAAGCATGTTGGACAGTATTGCCAGCATATTGGATGTTGAGTTTCATTCAAAATTTTAATGTAAATGTTTTCTTTACCTTCAAGTTTTATGAAGAGAGGATTATCAGGAATTCAGTCGTGGTAGTTAAAGAATTAAAAAATAATTTGTAGCCAAAAATTTTTTTATTTTTGCCAACGTTTTGGCCTTTATCAGGGCTGAATATGAAAAGAAAAAAAAACAATAAAAAAAAAACCATACAAAAATAATATTGAAACAAGTCTATATGTCATAATCTAACATCAAGCTTTATGGAAAAAGTTAGTCTGGGATTCGGTTATGTGAACTGAAGAATTAAAACTGGTTTATAAACATAAAATATTCAAAATTAAGGCCAATATGCAGGCAAAAAAAAAAAAAAAACTTTTTTGTTTACAAATCAGTTTTAATTCTTCAGTTACCAAGACCAAAAACCCTGGCTAACGGCTAACCTCTCCTCATCAACACATATTTGTTTATTGATGACTTAAGTATTTTAAGAGTTACACAGCAACATTGAGAAATCAAGAGAGGAGGCTTGTTTTTCAAAATTTAATCTTAGAGTTTATAAGAATAAGTTTTATTCTTAGTGAAATTTGGCATATCGTTTTTAAATGCAAAAAAAACTGAGTTTGTTTTGCAAAATCTGACAAATAAGAGTGGGGGATTACCTGTAATGTCAAGTGCCAGTTTAAAATGTTCTACAGTTAAAGAGGGCTTACTATTTAGTTTAGTTTAATGAAACAATGTAGATGAGTTTATTGGTAAATTAAATATTTTAGGAATTGAACAATAAGGAATGGGGGTTTATCTGAATCATAAATTTTTATTTTACACTTTATTAAACAAAATAGTTTTTCTTACACTAATTTGGCAAATATTTTTAAATGTTCACGTAGGCTTCGTCGGTCGTCAGATGTATTTACCATTTCATCTTCCGGGTTGGACCGAGTCAAATTGTTCTTTTTTGCCGAGCTTTCGCACATCATGTGATGGCTTCTTCAGGGCTGAAAAGAGAATGTTATTTTTTTTATTATAATTTCTCTTTTCAGCCCTGAAGAAGCCATCACATGATGTGCGAAAGCTCGGCAAATAAGAACAATTTGACTCGGTCCAACCCGGAAGATGAAATGGTAAATACAATATTTTTAAATGCTAAAAAAAGACTGACTTGGACTTCATTATAGAACAAAATCTGATGAACTGGAAGAAGGGATTATCTGGAATGTCAAGTTCGAGTAAAAACAATTTTTTCAATTTAGAGAGCATAATATTTAGAGTTAACTCAACATTTGTTTATTTATACAAAACATTTTAGGAATGTTAAAATTAACACTGCAAAGTTAAAATTAAGAGTAGGGCCTTGTCAGAAATTTTAATTCAAATTGAGTTTTCGACTTTAGAGATTATGAGTATTTGTAGGGGTTTGGTCAAGGTTGTTTAAAAATACAATTAAAAAAAAAAGTTTTATTATCTGCCAAAGTTTCCATCTTCAGGGCTGTTGAAATATAGTGTCTAAAAAAACATGAGAAAAAAAATATGATTTCGTTATTGTAGCAAAGAAAAAAGTCTTTAAATTGGATAAACTTAACCAATCTAAGAGTAATTTGATATGAAATAGGCCAGAAAACAATTACAATATGTGTACAAAGTACACTACACCAGCATATCCTGAATGTGAGGGGGGACATTTCACCTGGATGAAATCCACACGACTGATAAGTAAGGATTAGAAATTTTGAAGCTAAAGGTGGATTAGTGAAGGGTGCTGTAGACATAAAAGGAGAGAGGCCTGATTCAAAGGGACAATTGGAACATAAGGTAGAAATTTTTTTGGAAAAGTAGTCTGAGGATCTAGGAGGCAGTTGGACGGGCTGATTGTTTTTTTTTTAGGATGTTGAAAATGTGAATAAGTTGAAGAAATTTGTACTGTAACGGTCCTGTAAGTCTGTATTGTGATGTAAGTCTATGTGTACGGTTTCAGATAATAGACATTTGAGCTTAAAGAGTTGAATGGAAATAATAGTAATGTTTTCAAACTTAAATGTGTGTCTGTCATAGATGATGTAATTTGTGGGGGCAGTTTTTGTTTTTTGGTTGTAATTTTTGTGATTGTTGATTCTAGGAGAAATAGGGATTTTGGTTTGGCCTATTTATGAATGACAATAAAGAGTGGAACAAGGAATTTTGTAGACAACACTTGTTCTGTAAAGAGGGGAATTGGATTTTTTAGGTTGGTTTAAGTAGATTTTAGTTTGTTAGTGGAAAAAGCAAGCTTCTGATAAGTGAAAGTTTTACTATGAAATTTCTTATTTTTTCTGAAAGTTTGGGAATTTAAAGGAGGAAAAGGAAAGTAGAGTCATTGTTTTGACTTTTATGCCTACCACCTCACACAACCCCTCCCCTCTCCAGTCCATCTCAATTTCTAATTCTTACCTCTCAGTCATGCAGATTTGTTCCAGGTGACAACACATCCCCTCTCACCTTCATATGGTAGGTAGGTGTAGTGAATTTATACACATATTGTTATTGTTTTCTGACCCATTTCATTTAACATTACTTTTAGTTCAGGTCATGTAATTAAAACACTTCTTTCTTTCTTAAAACAATGTAAATCACATTTGTTTCTCATGTTTTCTTATGATGTTGGAGAAATTAGTCAGGGCTCCAAAATTGTTGGGTTATTATTTTATTATTTCTGATGTTTTGACTTAACTTGTAAGCCTCATCAAGGCTGAAATACAATTCACACTATGTTTAGATTAAACTGAACAACATAAATATGCAACAATATAAGTTATAAATGTCAATATTATATATGAAAACTTAATATGTATCGATGGTAATGTCTGGAACCAGGGAAAAGGGGGGGGGCAGAGGGTTTGTCAGCACATTTTAATGGTAGGTAACAATGGTCGGGTTAATGCTTTCAAAGGCAGAAAGTTGAAAAGGCAGATGCCAGGGGTTATTTACCTTAATTTTTCTGTTGAATTTTACAGAAAATATTACAATAAGCTGAGGAAATGTCTTTGTCCTGCCTATCATTAATAGAGGTAGGATCAAGATAGATGTGCACGCATTCCAAAATCAATGCTTGATTAATATCAGGCATATGTTTGTTGCTAATAGCATCAAGAGAGAGGGCTGAAGAATTCGTATCAAATCTTAATGCTGTATTTATGTTGTTTTAATCTTTTATTAAGACGATTCTTTGTTTGGCCAATATATGAAGCCAAACAATTATTATCTGAAATTAGGTATATAAAGTTGGACTGCTGGGAAATAGGTATAGGATCTTTCAGTGAAGTATAAAATTTTTGTAATTACTGTTAGTGTGGAGGCCTAAGTGGAGGTTCTGCAAGAAGTTAGACTTGAGGTGTTTTTTTATTTTATCTTTAAGGAAAGGAATATAGGGTAGAGAGTGATAAAGAGGTGTAGGAATAGGTGAGGAGAGAGAAGACAGAGGAGACGTGATTATCAGTGGGGGGGGGGTAGGAAAATTTTTATATTAGGTTGTTAATTAGGGGAGAGGGAAAACCATTATGAGAAAGTATTTTAGTAATGCTTTAGAGGTATTCTGGTGAAAAGAAGGGTCAGAAAGTGAGAAGGATCGCTGTATCAGGTTTCTGTCGATGTTGATAATTTCGTAGTAGGGATGGGTGAAATAGAACTCAACATAACAATCGTATACAACAATTCTCGCTGTCAAAACCAAAAAAAGACTAATTACTAAATTCAACTACCTTTTTGAACTTTCTTATGTTAAAAAAAACCTTCCCCATTACCAATCCTGAATGAGTACACAATAACTCTTCTGTTGAGCTACCCACACATGTCAACCAAATTTTTCCACACCCAACAGTAATATTGTCAGAGAATTACCAAAACTTATAGTGGATGTTGAAAATATCTACCAAGCTTGCTTTACCGATGGTGATGAACGTGAGATTTCCCATCTTTGTCACTAATATTAATACAAATCACTTATAACAACTAGTCATACTCCGTCCCATCTCTTCCCTAAATTTATCCAAGAAATCAAGTCCCTACGCTCTTTCTTCAAGACCCATTATTATGACCTTATTAGATCATATTAATCCAGACAAAGGTAACAAAACAGATGTCATGGACTGCTTAGAGTACGAAGAAAAATATATAAAAAAAATATAAAAATATATGTATGCGCTTTCTGACGCTTCCACTTACAAGCCTTTTTCCAAATTCTCCTCTCCTAGTTTATCCTGATCCATCTATAAACACATAAAATACCAATACATAGAAAAACCAATCTATTCCAGACTGATATCCTTTAATTTAGTGGAACAAGACCTCCACCCAAGGCATCCAGACTTTACGGACTACCTAATATTCATAAACCCAACAACCCCCTTTGCCTCATAGTTTCCAACATAAATTCATATGCTTCAAAGCTGAGTAATTCCTCCTCCCCTCCCTCCAACACCTCAGCCGTCATAACTCATATGACCTTATAAATTCATATGAACTAATCCCTCTCCTCCAAAACCACCGCATATCTCCAAACTTTTTCAAGGCATCTATTGATGCCATAACCCTATTCACCAATTTGTGTATACAAAAAGCAGTCCAGATCATAGGGGTGGGAAAAAAAGGGATATTTTAGAACCCCATACCTCATTTCTGACTGTTCATTTCAATCTATAATTCTAAAAGTGAAATAGTGTGTATTTTATTTCAAGCCTGATGATGACTTACAAGTTAAGTCGAAACATTGGCAATAATAAAATAATTACCCAATGATTTTGGAGTATTTTATTTTTCTGATCCTGGCCAAAACCTTGACTAATTTTTCTAGCATAATACTCAATGGCCAACGGACCTCCATTCATGTTTTCTTATGAAATTATATTTCATCAGCCCTTAAGATGGCTTACAATGTAAAACAATACTTCGGCAAATAATAAAAAATACTTTTTTAAAAATTGTACTATTATATTATTATTAATATTGTTAATATTGAGAAATTCGTTCAGTTTAAATAGATCCTGTGTGATTGACTTTTTGAATGATTTTCTTAATATTTATAATTATTAATGAGTTCTAATGGCCTTCCCCCAATAAAACAAGCTTCTTTGATTTTTAGCCCTATCACAGAAGTTTAGTTTGAAAAGAATTCCAGGTTTTTCTTTAGATTTCACTTTTGAGAGTGTGTCATTGGACACTTTCTCTCATGAGAAACTTCCCATTTCTTAATTTTTCTTACTATCTAATCAAATTACAAAATGCTTTACTTAAAATATATATAAGTATAATTATA
>KZ806914.1:723937-746116 GCA_000696205.2 Oncopeltus fasciatus | reverse complement strand
GTTATTTGGAACATGTATATTTGTGTACACTGATAAAATAATTTATTATTATCTTTCAATACTTTTTTTATTTATCAATGTTGTTGTTATATCTTATTGTATTTAATACTTTGTATCTCATGTACTTCGTCTTTTATACTAAAATTTTAAAAAATACTCTTTTAAAAATATCTTTATTCTATTCTTAACTATTTCAAAAAAAGTCAGTATTTAAAATAGAGCAGTTTTATAAAGGCAGCATTATAAAATGATAACAAAAGTTTGGCAAATTCTATCCAATTAACCAACATGACCACTGTGTGGTAAGCCTCTCACTCCTGATCAATTTACTATGTTGTGAATTCTCTAATGGGATCAAGTAAGGTGGGAGGTGTCTAAAGTTTATAAGTAAAAATTTTAGAATAAAATAATAAAGGATGCATTATTAAGACAGTTATTTTATTTATTTATTTTTATTCACAGGAACTCATTAGATTATCATTTAACAGGTTTATTGCTAACTATGAGTTAATTAATAGATTTTGCTCTACGACGCTAACTACAAGTTACTCACCCTGTGTTTACTTGGCATTTTTATGCTGCTAAGATTAAACTCGAAATATATCATTGTACTATGTTTATTGTAAATGTGCCATTGTACCAACTGGAATAGCTTAATTTCTTTCCATAAGGAAAATCAGCTGAAAAGAAATCATATTAGTTATTATTAGATGTGTTTTGTTGGGGTTCGGTCAAGGTAGATCCAAAAAATACAAATTCAAAAAAATTCACAAATCCAACATCACCCTTAATGACCTAAATTCTATCCTTCCACCCTTTCATAACGTCAATTTCTTCCTTAAAAAATATGTTGATGACCTGTTCCTCATTTTCAATCCAGATAAATCCCCCAGATCCTTACTGCATTTAACTCTTACCACCCTCGTCTCAAATTTACCATTGAAATTGAGTCTGACTATCAACTCCCCTTCCTTGACACTCTTATTATCCGTAACACCAATGGCTCTAGATAGATAGAGATCCACTGATTGGTACACCATGCACACTTACTCAGGTCGTCTCCTCCACTTTAACTCATCTTACCCTCATTAGCAAAAAATAATTTTTGCCAAAAACCTTATCTATAGATGACTAACACTCTCTGACAAGACATTCCATAGCAAAAATATTAAATGTGTAACTGACATCCTCTCTAATGGTTTCCCCACTCACACGACTATAAATCTTATAAAGGAATTCTTTATTTCCACTTCCCAAACGATGCCCTCCACCCAAAAAAAATAATGACTTAATTTTCTGTTCTCTTCCGTATATTCCAAAACTTTCTGAAAATATTGCGAAATCCCTCAGAAAAGCTTTCCCTAACCTTAAGCTTGCTTTTTTCACTAACAACAAACTAAAATCCATTTACACCATCCTTAAAGACCCCATCCTCCTTCCTAACTGAACCAATGTTGTTTATAAAATTTCTTGTTCCACTCCTAATTGACATGGTTCTTCCCATAAAATTAACAATCATAAAAATAACATAAAGAAAAAACTAATAAAAACTGCCCTCACAAAACACATTTTTCATGAAAAACACATATTTGACTTCGATAACATCACCATTCTTTCCACTGAACCCTATGAACACAAACACCTTTTATCTGAAACCGTTCAAGTTTATTTACAGCACAATCCAGTTAACGACAAAACTGACATCTCAGTCTCTGGATCTTTTGCTTTCCGGGCAAGTATGCTATCCTTTATACCATCGAGGCTAGCTAGATAATTCCTTCTACTCCCTGTACTTAACTCTGAGTCTAAACCCTCGAGTAAGGCGAATATATCGTCTTAGTCTCGAAAGAGCTAACATTGTCAGTTATTGACTCTCGTTTTTCCTTTTATTTATTTTTTAAATATTAATTTTAGCTGTGGTATTTAATCCCACATTAATTGTATACAATAAATTTAAGGGAATAGAATAAAAAAACTCTTACTACCTCAGCTGGGACTCAAACCTGGATCTCCTGCTTTCCGGGAGTATGCTATCATTTACACCATCGAGGCTAGCTAGATAATTCCTTCTACTCCCCGCACTTTATTCTTGAGTCTAAACCCCAAGTAAGACAAATATATTGTCTTATACTCGAAGGAGCTAACGGGACTATTGGCTGAGGTGTTTTTTTAATTCTATCCCCTTGCTTTTATTGTATGTAATAATAATATCTGCAGTCATTGATTCATTGAAGCAAAAATAAGAAAGATAAAAATAAATAATTTTCCCTCATCTATTGAAAAAAAAAAGAAAAAAAAAACAAACTTGAATTGGGTTGTGATATTCACACTTTTGTAATTTATTTTTATTTGATAGGTTTTTAATTTTTTTTTTTGTCTCTAGGGGATGATTCTGGCCGAGTTGTTATTTGGAACATGAGACCAATTATTGAAGAAGTGCATGAAAATAATGAAAGTGAGCCTCGAATGTTATGCCAGTTAGACAATCATTTAGGTGAGTTTTATTCTTTTGGATATCTTATTAAAATTAAAATATATCTTTTGGAAAAGGAATATATACAAATCTGCCTGTGTAGAATGAAGTATCATCTAATTATTAAAATTAGAATAATTATTTATTTCAATATCTAAATCAACATAGTTCAAGTTCCTTCATAAATCCACTTATAAAACTTCATACTAGTGTCTTAGTGTCACACACTTGTGGCTAATTGTTTAAAATTATCGTTTAATGTAAACTCTTGACTGGGAGTGTGAAGAAGTTTTCTTTGTGCCTCTAGAAAAAATATTTATGTTGACAAGTATAAAATATATAGATGTATGTATCAATGTATTGCATTTTTTTCCTTCTCTAATGGCTAATTGAATTAATTCAAATTAAAAATAAAATAGTTTCAATATTTAACATATCCTTCTATGAAATATATAGTGAGTACAAGTATTATCAAAGCTCAAGTAATGTAAACACAGTAATTTTAGAAATTCCTGGGTTAAATGCTGCACCTATTAAACATGTCGCTAGCTTATTAAAGGTATGATTGCTAATCTTTATTTCCTTCTCCTTATTTATTTTTTCTAATAAACTTGAGCTAAATGATATTTTACTGAGCTTCATTCATTTAGTAACCTATGAGCTCATTTTATTTTCAATTTGCCATAGAAGAAAGTAATAAAGAAAAAAATTTTCCCTTGTTGAAAAAACACTCATTTCTACTCGTTTGTCAAAAGCACACATAGTTTACAGTTACCTATTACTTTAACCATAAATTTTTCTTAATTAGTAGGTATCTAAACTTAAAGTGAGTCTTCAACCAATTGAATCTTTAATAAATTGAGCTTCATCTATTTCTATTGGTTCTGGAAAACAATTTCCTTTTGCTTTTGTATTTTATAAATTTAAAATTTAAAAAGAAGAATCAAAACTTTTCTATTGTGTGATTTTTATTACTTGAAATGTTATGTATAAAAAATAAATTTTTTTTTGAAAATTCAATGAGTCAAGACCTAGAAGAATTCATATTTTTAAGACATCTGGAATAGAAGATTTTATAAAACATGTTTTTTTATTGACTTTTGTATTAAAAATAGTTATTTTCTTACTGCTGCTATTTTTTTCTTATATTGATATATATGTGACGTAGGTTTATTATAAAACACTGCATTCTCAATGTTTACTTCTAATAACACACTTTAAAATAACTGTAGCTCCTACATTCTGCACGAAAGTTGAGTTCTAAAACAACAGAATTTTGTAATTTGTTATTGACAGAGGGTTTAGAAGGTTTAGTAATTTAGAGGGTGTTGTTAATAGAAGTTTAATTATCTCTAAATTCCTATCATTCTATGATATGAATAAAACTAATTAAATCTTGTAAAAGCTGTTGGATTCAATTCTTACTAAATGCCGGGTTTTCTACTTATATTGTTAGTAATATTTAGGCAGGACAAGAACCAACTCTCACTTCTAAGTGACTGACTTACAGCCACCAATCTTTATTATTTTGTTTATAAACAAGAAAGACTACATATAATTTTGTTTAAATTGTCTATGTTCATTCTACTAGTTAGCTAATTTTTTTATTCATTATTTCTATGGGATTCCTTGTATTTCCACCTCATATATGCTTCAAGGTACTTAAGGATTTTTCAAGTGGTGGTCCGAAGGAATTTATTGGATGTTGTGAGGAAAGTTAGGAATTTAAGATTTTGTTTCTGTGGAGAAATAATTCTTTTTTGAATAGATGGAAGAGTTTATTAAAGGATAGGTGGTTAGAGGTGTGTCAGCATTTCCTGATCGGACTCGACATTTTTGGGGTTGGAGGATTATAGGGTTGTGATCTGAGGAAATTTCATTTAATGAGGAAACTGATATATGGATAGATTTTTTTTTTTGGATGAATAGTAGTATTGTATCAGGCGTTCAATGTTCATCAGTTGGTGGGGGAATTAAAGGATGGGGAAGTAAGGTTTCTGGAATTGTTGGAATAGTAAAGTGAGTGACCACAGGAGTTGGTCATTCTAGAGCCAGTCTTATTGCTAGTGCTTTGCATTAAAGTCATCTTCACATATGAAGGAAGGGCCAAGGGTCAAAACCCATTTCAAAAAAAATTTAGTAAAGTCTTTTGCTGTTACGTTCTTATTAGGTAGACAGTATGAGGAAGCAAATCAATGGTTGTAGACATAGTGGAAATTGATACTACAGTTGCTTGAATCATGTCTGTAAGATCAAAGTAAATGGCATGATGGGAGAGGGAGTTGTGGACTATTACCTCAGTGCATCCATGGGCTGTAACATCTGGATGGTCTGTTCTGTAGGTGTAATATCCTGGAATGTGCCTTTGTCTACTGTTATTGAGATTCATCACTTCATTAAACGTTCCTTCTGTTCGCCTTGCTTGTAAAATTGAATAAGAATTTTTTTTTTTCTTTTTATTTTTAGTAGATTTTTTTCTCAAGAAAATGAACCTATTAATGTTGTTATTACATAACTTTATCATGATATGAGAATATATTAGAGGAATCTTAGGTGCATTAGGTGATAGCATTGTTGGTGTATGACCGTTTGTGATGTGAAATGTGAGGTCCGTTTGGTCAGGTATTCAGTATTTGAATTTGAAAAAAATAAAAACAAATTTGTAAACAAAAAAAATGTTTTATTGTCGCCGTTTTGACCAAAATTTTAGGCCTACTAGGGAGTAATTTTAGGAATTGGGATAATTCAGGGAGTCTCCTGTTATGGAAAAATTAAATCATGACTGTCAGTTCTAAGACATTCATGATTTTGATAAGCAGACGGCTCACTCTCTGTTCTCACTCCCCAACCTTCTTGTTCTGAAGAAGGCTTGAAATTTAGGCCGGAACATTGGTAATAATAATATTTTTTTGGTTTACAAACTAGTTTTTTTTCTTCAAATTTCAAGACTGAATCCCTGACCAATCCCAAAAAGTTATACGATCTCAAAAAAAACAAAAAAAAGAAAAAAAAACTAGGAAGTAATTTTAGTATTAGTATGCCTAACAGATTATGCTTACAATAAGTCAAATTTCACATTGTGTGTTTCTAATATAATTTGATTTATATGCAAATTTTTGTGTTTTAGCTTGTGTAAATTGTGTAAGGTGGAGTGGGTCAGGGAAGTACCTAGCTTCTGGTGGAGATGACAAACTGGTTATGGTGTGGTCGATTTCTAAAAATACAGGTAAATACATAGCTAATTTTATATCTATATATAAATCAAGAGCTTTTATGATAAATCCTTTTAGCTGTATAATAGTACTTATATAAAAAGCTTTAGGTTAAAAGAAGGAAAATATTGCCCTGAAATTATATTTTTAAGCTGGCTTTTATTAACCTACATTCTGCTTAGTAACCATTACAGTCACCACGTGAAAAAATGGTTAAGGAAATAAATAAATTATGCTTTCCTTTGTTCCTAACACATTTTAAAGTTTATTTTTATTTACTTTAACTTTTTTCCCATTCATATATTGTTTGAATAAATATTTTCCTGAAATGCTTTTCTTAAACAATAAATTTAAGGAAATTCATGTTTTAAATTATTTTAGCTACAAATACAAAATTTGGATCTAGTGCAGTAAATGTTGAGAGTTGGAGATGCATGTCTACTCTTCGTGCTCATCAAGGAGATATTCTTGACTTAGCCTGGGCTCCTCATGATCACTACCTTGCTACTTGCTCTGTTGATAATACTATAATGATATGGAATCCAGACAATTTTACAGGTAATATATTAATCTAAGCACTGAAAATAGCTTATAGAATATGCCAAAAAATCGGCAGATAAAAAAACATCCTTTTTTTAAATTGTATTTTTTTTTATCAACCGCAAAATCTCTGCTAGTAATATATTAATGTTTTCAAATTTCTTTCTGAAGATCCACATCTTTATTCAAATCATAATTTCTTTAAAACTGCAGCTACTTTCCAACATCTGCATATAATACACTTTTAAAAGAATGCAATAATTTTTTATTTTTTTTATTATTGTCTACCTTACACAGATTCACTCTCTTTCACATACATATGCTCTTCCAAACTTTTAGCATTATTAATTTATATCTTAACTATAATTTATCAAAGCATTTCGGGTATGATTTACGATCTGCAACATATTTATAATATATCTTCATACTGTTTTTAATAGGTAGCATAAAAAATGACAATTCACACAAACTTTTTGTTTTTGAAACTGAGGTGTTATTCTGTTTTTGAGTTCAATTCGATTAGTTATATTAGTTTGGTAGATAAAAATATGATTACCAAATTATAATCAAACTATACGCACTATTACACTTATAGAGTAATAGATTGCAATGAACAGGCAGAGTGAGGTATGTTATTTGACAGAAAAACATTTACAGATTAAACCTAAATCTGAATACAAATGGGAAACAATATAAGTTATAAATGTCAATGTTATATATCAAAACTTTATATGTACTGATAGTAATCGGCAAATGTGGGGATAGTGATCACTATCAGTACATATAAAGTTTTTATATATCACATTAACATTTATAACATACATTGTTTCATACTTGTATTGTTTAGTTTAATCTGTAAATCTGTTTCTCTCATATAACAAACCTCATCTTTGTCAGTTCATTCCAATCTATAATTTTAAAAGTGTAATAGTGTTTATTGTATTTCAGCCCTAATGATGGCGTACAAGTTGAAACATCGGCAACAATAAATTGATCACTCAACAATTTTGGAGTATTTTATTTTTCTGATCATAAGACTGATGATAAGACTCGACATCCAATGAACCTCCAACCCTATTGGTTCAAATAGAGAGTTTTGACCATAGAGATTATTTGTAGAGAATTTATTGAGGCTTGGTAAAGGTCCATAAAAAAATATAATTTAAAAATAATGTATTTTTTATCATTTTGGCTTAATTTGTTATGATCTTCAGGGCTGTTGAAATACATTGTCACAAGAAGATATGAGAAAAATAATTTAAAAAAATATTTGATTTACATTATTGTAATAAAGAAAAAATATATTTTTTTTTAAATTACTTAATAATAAATGGGACTAAAAGTAATGTGATATGAAATAGGACTCAGATAATAAAAAACACATTTTTTAAATTGCATTTTTTGATCAACCTTGACCCTGAACCTCAATAAATTCTCTGCTTATAACTTTTTGGGTAGCTTTGTTTTTGTATTTTAAAAAATGACAACAATTTTTATGGCTTCCAGCCAACTTTTATGTTTTAAATTTTTGAAAAAATCGTCCCTTATAATTAAATACTTTATAAATGACATTAATAATGTCAATTTCTGAATGGCGATGTTGCCGTAAAGTATGAAAATCACAATTTACTATTGATATATGAATCTAATAAAAGTTCCAAAGCCCAAAATATTTTAATAAAATGTAAATAAATAATTTGGTGGCCATAATGAATTATATTCAACTGTAAATATTTTAAAATAAATTCATATTATCTATCTCAACAATTTTATTGTATATAATTTTCAGAAGTTGTCACAGTTTTAAAGGGTCACACAGGGCTTGTTAAAGGAGTTACTTGGGATCCTGTTGGAAAATACCTTGGTTCTCAATCAGATGATAAAACAGTCAGAATATGGAGGACTGTTGACTGGACTGAAGAAAAAGTAATTTCTGAACCATTTGAACAGGTTTGTATATATTTATTCTGAAGACCTCCGTGATCAAGTGTTTTTTATAAGAATTATTCGCTCCATTTGAATTGTGTCACATTGATCACAATTTCACAAATTTTATTCTGTATTTTTTCAGGAATATGGTAAGCATGATTGAAGGAGAAAGAGGGTAGGACAGATAACGTCCTTACCCTTGAGCAGAGTTTGTCATTCCAATCACAAGAAATCCTCGTGTCCCTCAACACTTATGTGTTGTTCACCATCTCTGTTCTACATATTGTTTCAGAATGTTCTTTAGTCTAAGCAAGTAACCAGTTCTTTCTAAGTTTACATCCCTTTCTTGTTATTGTTTGTTTATTTATTTATTTATTATAATGGCTTCTTAAACTGTTCATTCATTTGTTCATGATTGTCCATCTTAACTAAAATGAGTATCAGCTGTAGGTCTCTGAATTGTCTCTTTTCAAAATCAAATACAGGGGACAAACTGAAAGAGTAAATTTATAGAAGAGTATAGAGCTTACATAATGTACAGGAGTACATAATTTATATGAAGAAACAGCAGATAAAGCATGTGTTGTTTTTATAGCAATGTTACAAATCCTAAGAATAAGTGGACAACCATCAGCTAAGATCAGTTAGGAAAACCATGTTTCTAAAAACTAAAGAATGTTTTCTAAAATATGTCTTATCACCAAGGAAGACTGGTATAAACTTTGGAAAGTTCTGGAACCATTGACTAACAAACTTATTGAAGCAATGTGAAGGTTGTTTATGATATTTGACCTGACATGTGAAGAGGTCTTCTTGAATCATTGGGGTGATACTAGACTTCAGTCCAAGGTTTAAACATGACCATCATAAGTGTCTACTCCCTTTCTTTCCTTCATTATTTACTTAACCCTGAAAAAGACCACAAGATAAATGACCTTGTATAATTAATGGTTAATTATTAATATTATTACTATTATTAAAAGGGTTCCCTCACTTAGATTTCTTGGGTCTATTACAACTAGTTTTCCAGTCAGTCTTTCCAAAATAATCTTTAGAAACCTTAATAAAACTTAACCAGTCTTAGGGATAAGTTTAAATGACTACAATTACTCTTCAGAAGGTTCTGTTGTAGGATTTAGTAGTAATACCAAGTATATTCTGCAATCTCCTCTTCTACGTGTATGGTTGATTAGTCGAATCCTCTTCTATCCCCATTTTGTTTAGGTAATGTCTGTGAGGATAATATCATTTCTTTGGGGTAATGGGGATGTGGAGGGAGTATTGGAAGGAAACATTGGCAATAATAGAAATTTTTTTGGTTTAAAAATTAATCTTTATTTATCCATTCCTATTGATTCCGAGAAAACTGTTACTTTCTTCTTATGTTTTTTATAAATTGAAAATTATTACTTGAAGATTAGGCCTTTCTTTTTCTTTAAATGTTTTATAAAATAATAAAGAAAAGTTGTTTTATAAATACAATAAGTTTAAAAATCTCTTTTTCTAAGACATGTTTTAGAATATTATGTATAATAGATATAATAGAATATTTTGTAAAATGGAATGTCCAGTTTCCTTAGTTGACACGTCACTTCTTTCTGGCACATTATGGGCATATGGGGCATACATTGTAACTGAATTATTTATCCACTTTTATTATGCTATATCTTAAAAGTATAGATTTTTATACTTATAAGTGAAAATAAAAACATTAGAATTAATAATTTTGTGTTTTTTGTCATGTATTTGTAACTGCTCATTTATGACTTTTGCTTAATAATAATTTTGATTACAGTGTTCTGGTACTACAATGGTGCTAAGATTAAGTTGGTCTCCAGATGGTCAGTATTTAATAACAGCTCATGCTATGAATGGCTCAGGACCTACTGCAAAAGTAATTGATCGTGATGGTTGGACATCAAAACGTGACTTAGTAGGCCATCGAAAAGCAATCACGTGTGTGGTATGTTCAAGCAGTTTAAACATTTTTTTTTTTCATTTAGACTTCAAAAAGATGTTTTGTAAAGTAAACATTAATGAGTCTACCAGGTGTCTAAACCCCCAAGTAAAACAAAATATACTAATGTGGTATTAAATACCACAACAAATACAATATTTAAAGAAGAGATAAAAGCAAAAAGACGAGAGTCTAATAAATAGCTGACAATGTTAGCTCTTTCGGGCATAAGACGATATATTTCGTCTAACTTGGGGGTTTAGACCCCAGTAGAGTGCAGAGAATTTAATGAATTATCTGGCTAGCCTTGGTGTTACAAATGGTAGCATGCCAGACTGGCAAGCAGGAGATCTGGGTTCGAGTCCCAGCTGTGGTAGTAAGATTTTTTTATTCTATTCCTTTGCATTTATTGTATAAAATTAATGTGGGATTAAATACCACAACAAATACAATATTTAATACAGTTTTATATTTTCATTTATTTATTCTGTGTTAGATTATAACATAGGTTTCTATATTATTTTTGTGTTTCTTTTTCATATTAACCCTGGATGAAGGCCTGAAATTCTGGCCGGATCATTGGTTAAAATAGAAACTTTTTTTGGTTACAAATTATTTATTAATTCTTCAATCACCAATACAAAATTCTTGATAATTCTCTCTTCACGTCAAAAGTAGTTTTTTTTTGTCCAAGTGAGATATCAAAAATTACTTAAAACATGTCTAAAGTTATGTTTTTGTACGCTTGAGAGCAAAAATAACTTAAAATCATAACTGAAAACATGTCAAAAGCAATATTTTTTCTGTCCATACCTGTTATTCACTTAACATATGTTAACAAGTCTTTGAACTTGAGTTTTATGTTTTCAGCGGTATAGCAGACGTCTGACCGAGAAGGAGAAGAGGAAGGGAGGGAAGATTGTACCAACAAGCACGTGTGCAGTGGGTAGCCGAGATAGAGGAGTGTCTGTTTGGACTTGCTCCATGCAGCGGCCTCTAGTTGTCCTAGAGGATCTTTTCTCGGCTCCAGTCCTTGACCTTGCATGGGGTCCTGCTGGTACCTCTCTCATGGCCTGCTCTATTGATGGTACTATTGCCTTCATTGAATTCTCTCTAGCTGAGATAGGCAGACCTCTCTCAGATTCAGAGAAGGTAAATTTCTATCCTTTGTTAAATTTTTGTATTATTTTCAATTTTAATGTTCAAATCTATCAAAAGCTATCTATCATATTAACTTAAATACTAATCATTGTTATTACAAATTTTTTATTGTGAACTATTTCAGTTGACCCAAGAAAAATTACTTGCATATTTCCTTTAAATTATGTTAATTTCAAATCAAGTTAACCATGAAAATGTAATCAAATTAAGTTCATAACTTTGTTTATCTTAAAGAGTGTAGTTTAGATAATCTCATGCAGTTATAAATTAGAATAAAATTATTAATTATTTAATACATTCATATAGTAAATATATTAAATTAAATTTATTTTAGGCCCAAATTTTTTTTCCGTCTATTGTCTTGGTCCAAGAGATTAAAATTATATTTTGAATTTGCTTTTGTGCAGTTTTAACCCCTTTGCAAACAGATTATATACTGTGCTGTGTTTTCTTCAACACAACTGCATTTTAANTTCTTTGGGGTAATGGGGATGTGGAGGGAGTATTGGAAGGAAACATTGGCAATAATAGAAATTTTTTTGGTTTAAAAATTAATCTTTATTTATCCATTCCTATTGATTCCGAGAAAACTGTTACTTTCTTCTTATGTTTTTTATAAATTGAAAATTATTACTTGAAGATTAGGCCTTTCTTTTTCTTTAAATGTTTTATAAAATAATAAAGAAAAGTTGTTTTATAAATACAATAAGTTTAAAAATCTCTTTTTCTAAGACATGTTTTAGAATATTATGTATAATAGATATAATAGAATATTTTGTAAAATGGAATGTCCAGTTTCCTTAGTTGACACGTCACTTCTTTCTGGCACATTATGGGCATATGGGGCATACATTGTAACTGAATTATTTATCCACTTTTATTATGCTATATCTTAAAAGTATAGATTTTTATACTTATAAGTGAAAATAAAAACATTAGAATTAATAATTTTGTGTTTTTTGTCATGTATTTGTAACTGCTCATTTATGACTTTTGCTTAATAATAATTTTGATTACAGTGTTCTGGTACTACAATGGTGCTAAGATTAAGTTGGTCTCCAGATGGTCAGTATTTAATAACAGCTCATGCTATGAATGGCTCAGGACCTACTGCAAAAGTAATTGATCGTGATGGTTGGACATCAAAACGTGACTTAGTAGGCCATCGAAAAGCAATCACGTGTGTGGTATGTTCAAGCAGTTTAAACATTTTTTTTTTTCATTTAGACTTCAAAAAGATGTTTTGTAAAGTAAACATTAATGAGTCTACCAGGTGTCTAAACCCCCAAGTAAAACAAAATATACTAATGTGGTATTAAATACCACAACAAATACAATATTTAAAGAAGAGATAAAAGCAAAAAGACGAGAGTCTAATAAATAGCTGACAATGTTAGCTCTTTCGGGCATAAGACGATATATTTCGTCTAACTTGGGGGTTTAGACCCCAGTAGAGTGCAGAGAATTTAATGAATTATCTGGCTAGCCTTGGTGTTACAAATGGTAGCATGCCAGACTGGCAAGCAGGAGATCTGGGTTCGAGTCCCAGCTGTGGTAGTAAGATTTTTTTATTCTATTCCTTTGCATTTATTGTATAAAATTAATGTGGGATTAAATACCACAACAAATACAATATTTAACACAGTTTTATATTTTCATTTATTTATTCTATGTTAGATTATAACATAGGTTTCTATATTATTTTTGTGTTTCTTTTTCATATTAACCCTGGATGAAGGCCTGAAATTCTGGCCGGATCATTGGTTAAAATAGAAACTTTTTTTGGTTACAAATTATTTATTAATTCTTCAATCACCAATACAAAATTCTTGATAATTCTCTCTTCACGTCAAAAGTAGTTTTTTTTTGTCCAAGTGAGATATCAAAAATTACTTAAAACATGTCTAAAGTTATGTTTTTGTACGCTTGAGAGCAAAAATAACTTAAAATCATAACTGAAAACATGTCAAAAGCAATATTTTTTCTGTCCATACCTGTTATTCACTTAACATATGTTAACAAGTCTTTGAACTTGAGTTTTATGTTTTCAGCGGTATAGCAGACGTCTGACCGAGAAGGAGAAGAGGAAGGGAGGGAAGATTGTACCAACAAGCACGTGTGCAGTGGGTAGCCGAGATAGAGGAGTGTCTGTTTGGACTTGCTCCATGCAGCGGCCTCTAGTTGTCCTAGAGGATCTTTTCTCGGCTCCAGTCCTTGACCTTGCATGGGGTCCTGCTGGTACCTCTCTCATGGCCTGCTCTATTGATGGTACTATTGCCTTCATTGAATTCTCTCTAGCTGAGATAGGCAGACCTCTCTCAGATTCAGAGAAGGTAAATTTCTATCCTTTGTTAAATTTTTGTATTATTTTCAATTTTAATGTTCAAATCTATCAAAAGCTATCTATCATATTAACTTAAATACTAATCATTGTTATTACAAATTTTTTATTGTGAACTATTTCAGTTGACCCAAGAAAAATTACTTGCATATTTCCTTTAAATTATGTTAATTTCAAATCAAGTTAACCATGAAAATGTAATCAAATTAAGTTCATAACTTTGTTTATCTTAAAGAGTGTAGTTTAGATAATCTCATGCAGTTATAAATTAGAATAAAATTATTAATTATTTAATACATTCATATAGTAAATATATTAAATTAAATTTATTTTAGGCCCAAATTTTTTTTCCGTCTATTGTCTTGGTCCAAGAGATTAAAATTATATTTTGAATTTGCTTTTGTGCAGTTTTAACCCCTTTGCAAACAGATTATATACTGTGCTGTGTTTTCTTCAACACAACTGCATTTAAAAAAAAAATTAACATTTATTTATTTTAGAAGCAGTAAATTCTTTGTTTAGTAACATTTTTCCTTTGTTTATTTTTTATTAATAAAGTAACCATAAGGGGCACTGGGGGGGGGGTAGCTGAGGGATTTGTTTGGGTCTTGCAACCCTGTCACATTGCCGGTTCTAATTCTACCCTAGGTAAGCTTTAATCGAGAAATAAAATGGCCCCTCCTCCCATGACTCTCAAATGGTTACTTACAAACTGTGTCTTAAAGAAATTATTTGAATTCAGTAATATTTTTCATATTAATTTTAGATGTATCACAAATAGTAGTTCAGTTATTAAATAAGCACTTTAATAATGCCTCAACACTGCAACTCTTCAGAAGGTTCTGTTGTAGGATTTAGTAGTAATACCAAGTATATTCTGCAATCTCCTCTTCTACGTGTATGGTTGATTAGTCGAATCCTCTTCTATCCCCATTTTGTTTAGGTAATGTCTGTGAGGATAATATCATTTCTTTGGGGTAATGGGGATGTGGAGGGAGTATTGGAAGGAAACATTGGCAATAATAGAAATTTTTTTGGTTTAAAAATTAATCTTTATTTATCCATTCCTATTGATTCCGAGAAAACTGTTACTTTCTTCTTATGTTTTTTATAAATTGAAAATTATTACTTGAAGATTAGGCCTTTCTTTTTCTTTAAATGTTTTATAAAATAATAAAGAAAAGTTGTTTTATAAATACAATAAGTTTAAAAATCTCTTTTTCTAAGACATGTTTTAGAATATTATGTATAATAGATATAATAGAATATTTTGTAAAATGGAATGTCCAGTTTCCTTAGTTGACACGTCACTTCTTTCTGGCACATTATGGGCATATGGGGCATACATTGTAACTGAATTATTTATCCACTTTTATTATGCTATATCTTAAAAGTATAGATTTTTATACTTATAAGTGAAAATAAAAACATTAGAATTAATAATTTTGTGTTTTTTGTCATGTATTTGTAACTGCTCATTTATGACTTTTGCTTAATAATAATTTTGATTACAGTGTTCTGGTACTACAATGGTGCTAAGATTAAGTTGGTCTCCAGATGGTCAGTATTTAATAACAGCTCATGCTATGAATGGCTCAGGACCTACTGCAAAAGTAATTGATCGTGATGGTTGGACATCANATAAAATTAAAATTAATAAAATTGTAATTCTACTCCCTAATTATTGATTTCCCTTAAAGAAATCAAGTTATTCTAATTGTAATAATGAATTGGCTTTTGGAAAATTCCATCTTATGTAGTCTGATCTTTTATAAGTGAAGCAATGTGAGCTGTTCAAAGTTATGTATCTTAGTGTTAAATCTATAAAGATCTTAAAAAGAGTCACAAATGTTTTCTCTATAAAAACTTGTTAATATGCTGCATAAATATCAGATGAATAGAAGTAAAGCATGAAATATATAAGAAATATTTTCTCTATAAAAACTTGTTAATATGCTGCATAAATATCAGATGAATAGAAGTAAAGATAGAAATATATAAGAAATATTTTTTTTTTTTATTCTTGGCCCAAAACAATTGGTTTTTACACAAGATGGATGATATGGTATGTATACAATAAATACTATACTATTTACACAAGAAAGCAAAAATACAATAAAATGATTAGAGCAGTATATGCTGATATAGTCTAGGTTTGAGGCGTCGCTGGGTGATTACACCGAGTCAGAAGGTGGCAGCTCCTCAAGACAGCGGCAGACGTTCATGGTGTTTGTAGGTGAGNATAGAAGTAAAGCATGAAATATATAAGAAATATTTGGTTTAAAATTACTATGAATAAAATTATTGTTATTATGAATAAATATATTATTCATTATAAAATTGACTCTTAATAAACTAGTTTATTTATTAAAACACAATGAATAGTTGTCTATTGTATTAATCATAATAATTGACATTGCCTTGTTATCATATCATTAAAACATTTTTGGAAAATAAGTGGTGTTGAAATTGGCCAAAATGAAAATTCATTACTCTTATTTTTTTTTGACCCTATGAAAATTGAGAAATGTAATTTAGGGTTTTAAACTCATCTGTGAGTTAAACTAATCTTTTGTGCAGATGTGTGTGTACTTACACACACATATACTTATAAAAATAATCCCCTTAGGGGTGGAGATAAGTGTGATACTTATAAATGTGATAGTTTGTACATGTTAGTACTTAGAACTTCTTCTTTTTTTCTTGTGCTGCTACACATTTTGGATCATTAGTGCCTCCCTATGCCTCCTGTTAATTATTATTTCAGTAATATTTTTCTAACTTCATGATTCTGAAGACTTTGAAATCATTTTCAAAAGAATTTTTTTCTTTTCGCCATGTTTGGCTTCTAGTAAAAATTTTTAAAATTATAAAATGATATATATTATTAATAATGTGTGTGTGGATTGAACAGGCGGACCCCGCCCGGGGAACCTGAAAGAATGACAGCTGAAATTGCTGGGATAAGTACAAGGTCAAACAGTTAGTGCCACTCATCTATTATATATGGATGATTTAAAAGTATACACTGGTAAAAACGATCATTTAGTAATACAGCTAAATATTTTAAAAAATATCCACTCTACCAGTGAAAAAATGATGTTTGGTCTCGATAAATGCAGAACACAAATGTTTTAAAAGAAAAATGTTCTACTACTGAATGTAGGTTAGAAGGAGAAGTGTTAATAGAGGCAATGGCTAATAAGGATACAAATATTTAGGGCTCGCACAAGCCCTTGGACTTCAGCATAAAGCAATAAGAGCATTTAGCTGCATGTTACCTGTGTAAGAAGTTTGCACATAGCAAACAACTCATAGCACTTAGAGGTCTCAATAGCGCAAATTTATCGTTTGCCATAAATTAATTTTATTCCTCATTATTGACATACTCATTTGGAGTGATAAGATGGACACCCACAGATTTGTATGCCCTACAGAGAAAAATCCGTATGACCTTCACCGAATTTAGAAAACATCATCCAGGCTCAGCTGTGGAAGGGGTTTCTCTACCTCAAACAGTTGGTGGTCTAGGGATTGTAGATTTGAGGTTTTTACATGATAAGCAAGTCTTCCAAATGAGAAAATACTTTTCAGCAAATCATGATGAACCTCTTATCACAGCAATATTTTTAACAGATTGCGGGTTCACGCCTCTAAATCTCGCCAGACCAATAACTTTATCTGAGGAGACCAAGGTTTTTCATGCTCAAGGTGTCCTACAGGCATGGAAAAGTAAACCACTTCTTGGACAATTCCAGACCATGCTTGATTATGATTATGTGAACAAAGCAGAATCTAATGCATGGCTTGTAAAAGGAAGATTGTTCTCAGAGACCGAAAGGTTTATAGCTGCACTCCAGGATCAGGTAGTGCCAACAAAATATTACCTCAGTGAGATAGTAAGCGATAAGACTATCACGGATCTAGCTTGCGAGATATGTGGTGAACATCCCGAAACCATCTTTCTTATAATGTCAGCATGCCCAGAATTAGTGCAAAAAGAATATTTAGAGAGATATATAATAATGTGGCCAAAATAATAAATCTGGCATTATATAAGCTGACTAGCCTGTTAACAGAGGTTATCCACTATTATAGATATTCTCATCAGTCCTAAAAAACAAGGAAATACCATACACTGGTACAATGTCGCACTGTAAGAACTGTTTTGGGGGGGAAATGAAAATGTGGAATTTTTTTTTTTTTTTTAATTACAATAAATGCTTGGACTCCTTGCCTGCCGGCCGCAGTCTAAGATATACCGGAGATTAGTCCCTAAGAACATTAAAATATATATTACTACATAGTAATAATAAGGTTGTTTGTATAAGCCTTTAGATATATTTATTAACAATATTTGTTCTACTGCAGTTTTTATCTGTCATCTAAGTTACAACAATATAATTAAGTTTAAAGTAGAATCATCATATTTAACTGAAGATATTTGTGTGTATTTGTTTTCTTTTTAGTGAGGAAGTTGTTCCATTTAGTTCAGACTCCATCATGCCTTCTTTTTCATCATGTCAAAAGTCTCGAATTGTTGTTGAACGAAGAGATGATGTAGTAGTTACACCAAATGTGACTCCAGTTAAGCTTATTCCAAACACAGCCAATAGCAGCCAAATATCATTAGTGTCTACACCTAACACTCAAACTAATCTTCCGAGGTAAGCTAATTTTGTGTTCAATTTTGCCTAAATTGTTTTTAATTTAAAGGCCAAATGACCTAGAAGATTTTATATGATGGGAGTTTAGTTATTGACCATGATTTAAATATTTATATTTAGTTCTTGCCTAAATAGTATTGTTTGTTATTTCCAAATGCACTTATTGTAGATTCATGAGCAATTTAATTTTTAACTTATTTATTAAACTATGTTTGCTCTCTCTATTCACTTCCTCAAGTTTTAAAATTGTATGCCCCTGTAAAAATTTGACCACTTGTTTAGAAAATATGATCCTTTATTAGAATCCCTTTAGTAGAAAATTAAGGTCCTGTCACTATTTGTTTTTTATATTACTTTCCTGTTTACAATTACAATAGTTTATTGCTTTCCAAATTTCTTGACAATTTTTTCACTAATTTATGAGTTATATATTGAGAAAAAAATTTTGAAAATTTTGTTTTTGTTTGGATAGCACTATTTTTTTCATATAACAAATTTTGGTGAAGTCATTATTTATTTATATTTATTAACAATGAAGAGCAGCATTAAAGAGCAGTTAACTTACTTAATATTTCACACACAAAAATAGCCTTTCTTTACAGTTTTCCTTTTAAATTTTGATTTTTGAAGTTCTTATCATCCTACTTACTAACATGTTTGGAATTATTAATCCAAACCATGATAACATAGTTTTGTCTTGGTGTTTTTTTACTTTGATCTGGGTTATTTATCTTTAAAAAAATTAAATTTGTATAATATATAAATTAAGAAACTCATTTGAAACAAGGAATCTCCTGAAAGCTGATAAAAAAAGTGACTGACAATCAACCAGGTTAATAGTTCTACAGCTTGGTGATTGGGAGCATTACTCTTACTTGATGTGGTGATAAATACTTTTATACTAGTATAAATAGAATATATTAGTACATATAGTATAAATACCTTTATAGGTATTTACTTTATAGTAAAAGAAAAAACTTACACAAAATAAAAACTTGCAAACTTTCAGCCTGAATGTGTTGACTAATTGACTAAAATTCTTATGTTTATTATTAATTTACTAACACATTTTTTTTGACTTTGTGAAGGAGAAATACCTGAATTCACTTGAACCACTAATTCAAGGTGGACTATTATTTATCTTATTTCAATAAAAATTAATAGTTTTATACTGTAATAGGACAATTATTATTAGTTTTGTTAACCTTTATCATAATATGCTCTTTTATTTGGCTAAGAGCTTCATATCTACATCTGGAGCAGGTAGTATTCCTCAAACTATGGGTTTTGTTTTGCCTATCTCATAATGATTCTACTTCGAGTAGTACATACTGCTATGTTCTTTACTACATACCTTTCTTCTAAATGCCTCCTATTTATCATTATCATGTTTTTCTCACACAGTACCTGCCTGGATTCTCTCGATGGCATTTATTAGATAATCCTGTTGATAATGGATTTCTGTGAACTTAACTATGAAATATATGAACAGAGGATTGTTGGGAATTCGGTCATGGTAGTTAAAGAATTAAAAACTAATTTGTAACCAAAAAAGTTTTTAAAATCTTAAAAAAAAAATTTTTTAAAAACAGATCAGTCATGATGTACAAATGACAAACAATCTTTGTTTGATTATTATATATAGACATTTTTATATATTGTTTTGTATGTTTCTTTTTCATATTCAGCCCTGATGAAGGCCTGAAATTCAAGCTGAAACGTTGACTAAAATAAAAACTTTTTTGGTAAAAAAATTAGTTTTTAACTCTTCAACTACCATGACCGAATTCCCAAGAGTCCTCTCTTCATAGAACTTGACGGTCAACAATTCATTCCATACTAACTATGAAATATTTGCTGTTTATGCTTATATTCGTTGCTTTGGCTTACCAATCTATATTTCTGGACCAAATTATCTTGCTCTTTGGGGTTATATTCATTGATGTGACTCACAAGTCTTTATTTTTGGGGCAAGCTACACATATTTTCCTGCTTTAATAGTGAAGTATGTATATTTCATTGGGCTATTCTAAAGCCTTCAGATTTGTCTCTCTGGTCCTTTCAAAAACTCTTTTTTTTTTTTTTTTTTTTTTAGTTTTGTTAGCCTCCCTTGCAACCACTAAGGGTCATTGGAGGGAGGGGCTATCTACAGGTTGCCACCCTATTTTAAACACCAATGGCTCAGGACAACCTTCTATATTATAAATAAAAGATTGACCTAGGCGGGATTTGAACCCGATTGCGAGACCCGTACGGATCCCCTGAGCTATCCCGGCGCCCCTCAAAAACTCTTAAGTTCCATCTCTTTTGAGTTGTCAGTAAAAAGGCTATCTTCTTGAATTAACTTAACTGGTCCTGATTTTGTTAAGCTAAGTTTCATTGATCTACTCATTGGGATTTGGATTTACTGTTGTTTCTTGAGTAATCTCTGGTAGTCAAAAAGAGTGAGCCATTAGTACTTCTTATGTTCCTGCTTGGTTGGATACTAATAAGAGGGTAGGAGAGAGGCTCCAGGAGAATATTAGAAAATTTTAGAAAAGAAATGTCTACTATAATTTTCCTGAAGATTAGCTTTGAGGGGACCATTATAAGTTGACTATTCAACTAGATTGTCTTAATCATCAATTGACTTTACTTTAAGAAAACAATTGATTAGCTTTTGAAGTTCATTGTCTTCTTAAAATACATCATCTGACCTGACATTATGCACAATGTCTGCAAGTCTAATAAATTGTAATTGCTTATACTCTGATCTGAATGCTTTCACTCTCCTTGACTATTGTATCATACTGACTCAGTTATCTTGACCAATTTTTAGTTCATTCAGTTTCCATTAATATAATTAGAGAGGCTTTTTGTTTCATGGTTTTTAAATATTTCTTTTACTTCTAGACCAGGTCTTATAATTAATTCTGAAATTATTCATTATTATTTTACAAGATGGTTTGATTTTATCTGTGAACATTTCTCATAGATTGTAATATACTGAAATTTTCACACACATATATATATATATATATATATATATATATATATATATATATTACAATATATTATTTAATATACTTTAAATAACGCTTCTAATTATGTTTTATTATTTCAAGAGTATATATATTTATATGTGCATTTGTGCGCGCGCGAGAGAGAGAGTGTGTGGTTCCACACCAGCTCCACGCTGAGCTTTGAGGATCATACGGCCGACATTGGAGTGGAGGATTAACAGAGGCGAGAGACGGTGGTCTTTGTCTTCACGCTTTCAGGCCTCTCAGAGAGAAGAGAGAGGTTAAATGTATTCTGCCGGTCGCCATGTTTGTTCGACGCTCTCCTCGGTTGGCGTAAACACGGTCGGCGTTATACTCCCTCTTCTGGGTCTGCGGCTTTTCCGAGCGCCGCTGTCTTTGCACATTTGTCAGTCTGGCCCCATTAGCATGTGTATCTGTTCCTTGATGAGTGTTCCCCAGCTCAGGGTTATATTATATCCCCTCCGAGGGAATCAAGTTATTCTCCTTGTTTCCGTCACAAACAACTTTCAATGTTCACCGATCCTTCAGAACAAAATAAGACAAAGAAAAATATACGTACAAAGTGATATAAATAAGAAAACTTTTAGACAGTTCGGTACGGAAGAATGGGGAAGTTTTCATAAATTACAGTTTTATTCTTAAATATCTTCTTTTAAGGGATGTTCCTAAAAATGTTATCGAACATACCATATATTTACTATTTACTATTAAATTTAATTTTTCATATGAGATGATGAATTAATTAATAATTTTACGGTTTTCTGATGTTGAACAACAACATTTGCATACTTTAACTTAATTTATTGTAAAGAAGATTAATGTGTGTAATGTTTCGACGATAATGCCTTATTTTATGATTTCAGAATATATATATAT
>KZ806914.1:666390-683734 GCA_000696205.2 Oncopeltus fasciatus | reverse complement strand
AAAAAAAAAGAAAAAAAAAAGTATTTTTCAATTGTCTGCCAACGTTTCGGCTTATAATGTAAGCCATCTTCAGGGCTGTTGAAATACAATGTCATATGAAAAAAAACATAAAAAATTAAATTATTTACATTATTATTACATATAAATATATGTAATAATAATGTAAAGATGAGTGACAATGTTAGCCGAAACGTTGGCGGATAATAAAAATTACACATTCTTTTATAACTGTATTTTTTTGGATCAACCTTGACCGAACAACAATAAAAATTCTATTCAAATAAACTTTTCGGTCAAAAATTCTGCTTTTCAAATTATTTTTAGATTTAGCAAAACGAAAATTAGTTATATTTTAATCAATATATCTAATTTTGAATGAAATGATATGTATGGAACTATATAACCCTGTTCCTATTTCTGTGAAAAATTAATTTATTCGGTAATTTACATAAGAAAGCCTAGATATCGAATTTTATTTCTATATTTACAATCTAGGGGGCCCTCCCAACCCCCTTTTGTTACATTAAGTATGAATGTAAAACTAGGGAAAATAGATGACAAGCAAACAGCACAAAGTGAAAGACTGCAATGGCGTGGGACTTTCACAAGCAGTGGATACGATAAATTTTACTGTACAATTTCAAATCTCTTTCAACAAATACTATTTATTGCTATTAAGTTTTTTGAATTTTGATGTCTTTCTTTGTTGTTTTTTTTTAAATTTTTTTCAAACTTTAAAATGTCGTAAGCGTAGTTTATATGATATAAACTACGATATACACCATATGATATAAACCGACTCTATACTCCCTTTACTATATAGATTTTCTAATACGGTTCTCACAAACAATGGAGCCAATCGGGCCGATCTGTATAGGGTTGTCTATTTGGCTGCTCGAAGCCTAGGCCTATTTTTCTGAAGCATACGTGTCGAGAAATTACTCCTCCCTAACTCTTCTACTTTGCAGTCAGTGATGCACACCCCGAAGCGAGAGTGACACTAAGGCTAATATAACCTGTACATGACTGGTGATTCTAGGTGAGGCGCAGACTACTTTGCGATGGAAGGAGTGAACGGTTGCTGACCGATTGCGCTGATGAGTTGTGCACCGAGGACAGTGATCTCAGGAGTCTAATATCTCTACAGGCCATCTTCTCTGACCCGCTTGGTAAATGTCTTCATACAAAGCTCTTCGGTAATTAGCCTACATTACCATTAGTGCTCTAGTAATGGCTGATCTGTTTTAGCCAACTGAAGAATTAAAGTATTTATGCGCACTTGCGTCAAATATTTTAAAAATAGATTTAATTCGGCATTAAGATTTAGTAGATTTCTCATGGGGACTTATTATGAATAAAGTTTTTGAATGGATTTGACATGTAGTTTTTGATTTTTCTATGGACGATTGCTTCTCCCCATTTTTCCTTACGGCCAGTTAGGAGGAAGAGGGATCACACCTTTTACGCTCATTGTTCTCTTCGGCGTGTAAATTAAGTTTCTTTATTTAATCATATCATGTTATAAAGTAACATGAATAGTATTGGTTTTTTATTTATTTAAAAAAAATTATTAGTCTTTTGTTTTTTTAATTTGTCATGGGAATTTTCCCCTTTTCGTTAAAAAATTCCACGCATTACGATTTAGACTATAAATTTACTACCAAAGGCTTTGAGTTGCGACACCTTCTTGTTCATATGTTTCAGATGCTGAGGACACTGAGAGATGCCTGTTGGCACCCCTGGAAGCGGCGATCTGCGACGTTAGACCTACTTGCAGGCAGGACCTCTTGCGTCTTGTGGACTTGATGGTCTGTCATTGCATTCTTCACACGGGACTAGGGGATCCCACGTGCTCCGACAGTCTCCACGAGACAAGAGGTATTGGTTTGAATGGTTACAGGAGTTCATCGGCTCATTCTACAACTGACCCACTCGTATCCTGTAGCCTGCTTCTTGGGCTCGCAGTATAGAATTTCTTTCCCAAACTGTTGGTCATATGTGCATATGAACAATATTGACTGCATAACACATATGTATGCATAAATATGTGCACAAGCTTCCCCTATTAAAAAACGAGACCTTTTAGAAATTCAATTTTCCATAAGAAGTATTTTTTCATATGGAAAAGTGTCTTACCGTGAATTATAGACTTAATTATGCAAGAGAGACTATAAGAAGTGTAAAATCGACAATAGTCTGAAGAGATAAAAAAAAAGTACACTCGCCACTATTGTTAACTCCCTCAATAAATTAAATCGATATTCGGATATTGGTTGTAATTGGTAATTCGCCCCACCCCCATCCTTCACCCCGGTGGGGGTGGGGGTGAATTACTATTTATATTTACATCTGAAGAATTACAGGAGCCCTGGAGAGTTTCCTGTGCCTCGCCGATCTGGAGAAGTTCTGCGCTTGTGCCCGGTCGGAGAAGCAGAGGATGCTGACAGAGATTTCAGAGGTGGCCGCTGGAGTGAGACTCTTCTGCAGAAGTCATGGCAGATCACAACAACGAGACATCGTAGACTGTATGTTCAACCGCTCCCATTTCTTTTATCATTTTCCCTTGTCCCTCCTTATGTCTTATTTTCCTCAGGCAAAGTTGACCGTACAGTCCTTCTCTCTTCACCCTCCTCATTCCTGTTGTTAGCCAGCTCGCCATGGATTCTCTACTTCCGTCGATGGAAAATGTGACTGCCTCCATGTGGGTACGTCATCCCCCTAGACTCCCTTGCACACTCTTCCTCTTCTTTTTCTATTCACCCTCCACATTCCTGTTGTCCCCTTTCTTTACATTACATTGTTACTATTGCTACATTTTACCGTTGTTAGACTCTTTCTGTTTCTAATATCTTACTGTTCCTATACTACTACTGTAGCCTTACACTTACTGTTTCTTTACGGTTTGTGCTGCTACACGTTTACTGTGCATTTACTCTTACTATTGAGACCCTGGATTGCTGAGCGAGTACCTGAAGGAGAGCCAGCGGCGACTAAGACTGCATCTGGACGAGGTCCGAGCCTGGTTGTCACCTCTCGCGAGGCGGCTGAACCGGAGGTTAGGGCCTCCTGTGTCGACTTCTGCAGTAAGGTCTCTACTTCTGAAGCAGCAGATCCTCGCTTACCTCAAGTACGCTAATTTTCATCAATCCTCATTTATCGGTATACGATGTAAATGATGACTAGTCATTATTACTATATTTTTTTAAAACTTATGCAAGGAATTTGACGTAATCTGTAAGTCGCCACCTTATGCCTACCACCCTCTGCTGAGGAAGATGGGAACGGAGCTCTTGGAAGAACCCAATGGCTATGATTAACAAATTTTTGACGAATAAGTTAGCTTTCTGGGCCATTACCAAACGATCTGTTCAGTTTGGATTCTTTAATATCATATTTTCAACAATAAAATTGAGATATGATATTGAAGACAGTATGATTCTTCAATATCATATTGTCTTCAATATCATAATGTCAACAAGGAACAATACTCTGGTATATAATAATGACTGCTGCAAGTTTGACACGAGATAAATTCAGTTCTCAAAGTACAGATTCCAACCCCCCATACCTTGTCAGTTACGTCCATTTTTATAGTCTCCGACGAAAGTTTTAGAACTTTCCCGAACGTTTCAGCCATATGATATTTTTAAATATTTTATTCATTTCATTACAGAGTCGATGACTTTATCGTCATCCAATAGAATTTCGTCTAGAGTCCCATTTAAGTTATATTTTTTCCTTGTTTCTTTATATTTTTGGCATTCTGTAAATATATGTTTGATGGTAAGAAGTTGTCCACGGACCTCACAAATGGCCATTTCATAGCCATGAGTAAATCTTGTGTGTCCTATTCTTAGTCTGATAAATACCACTTCTCTCTTACGTTCAGTAGACATGGAACTGGACCATAACCTCGGAGTAGATTTTATCTCACGTAACTTGTTATCTCTGGTTGACCACCATATATTTTCCCACTTACAAGTACAATTTTCTAACTAGCACTTTTACATCTTTCAAGGTGACACCAAGGAGTACATCTCACCATCTTTTATCGCTTTCTTTGCTAATACGTCCGCATTTTCAATGCCTAAAATTTCACGGTAATGAAACTTTGTGAAGTTACAAGAGCGATCTCCTTGATTCAAAACTCTGATTTGTACTACTACTTCCCGTTGATATACACTGCCGGACAAAATTAAAGGATCACTTACAAATATTTATATTATTATTACATAAGAGATAAAAATAGAAATTCCATTGCCCCAGACTGGACTTTGTGTTGTATCTTTACCAGTTAATCCTGTACCTGTTTAAATTCCCACCCGTTTATGGAGAAAAGTTAGTTGTTAGCAAAAATTCATCTTATTGAAGATTTTCTAACATTTAAGAGACTTTAGTTTTTACTTGTGAGTTTAGTAAGAACTGTGATGGCCAACAGAAGAGCATTGACCGAAGAGGTATCAATTCGTGCTGTTGCTTTGAGTGAAGAAGGGTTTTCTCAAAGGCATATTGCGCAACGGCTCCAGCGGTCACAATCCGTAGTGTCCAGGGTGCTTAATAGGCACCGTCGAACTGGAGGGCATACAAGAAGAGTCGGACAAGGCCGTCCGAGGTCAACTTCCCACCGTGACGAGAGATTTTTGCAACTGCATGCTCTTCGGGATCGCCGATCAACTGGTAACAGTCTGCGTGGTCTCCTCCAGAGGTTCAGGAATGTGCAAATTTCAGAGCGAACCGTGAGAAGACGACTCAACGATTATGGATTGACCTCCCATCCTTCAGCTACTGGACCTCTTCTCTCCAGGGAACACCGGGTTGAGCGCTTGAGGTTTGCTCGGGAGCACCTAAACTGGACTCAGGAAGATTGGAGCCTCGTATTATTCAGCGATGAGTCAAGATTCTGTCTCCGATCTCCAGATGGACGGGAAAAGGTATGGCGAAGGCGGGGAGAGAGGTATGCTCCATGCACTTTTTCTCCAAGGGTTGCGTTTGGTGGTGGGTCAGTGATGGTGTGGGGGGGCATAAATTTAAACTCCCGTACAGAGTTGGTTCTTGTGAACCGTGGCTCTATAACTGCTGACAGGTACATTAGGGAGGTACTTGAGCCACATGTAATACCTTTCGCCAGAAATATCGCAGGTAACTTTATTTTTATGCACGATAATGCCCGACCTCACGTTGCTCGATCAGTGCAAAATTTCCTCAGACAAGAAGAAATTGACGTTATGGTTTGGCCACCCAGAAGTCCAGATATGAACCCAATAGAGCATGTATGGGACATGCTTGGAAGACGTGTCCGCGCCCGAGACCCACAAAATTTGGCAGATTTAAGGGAAATGTTAGTGGAAGAGTGGAACAACATCCCAGAACAACATGTAAGAGCCCTGGTCGCTGGAATGGGCAGGAGAATGGAAGCAATTATCAGAGCTAGAGGTGGGAATACCAATTATTGATCGTTTTCCTCGAATTCTTCCTTTTTATTCAGTTTTGTTATTTCATTTCATTTCAAAGATTTACTTTTTCATTTTGAGACTGTAGGACATTTTTATTTTTTGATTTGTTTTCCTATTAAAAATTTCTAGAAGAGAATTTTTTATTTTTTATAATAATCCCTTATAATAAAGTGTGAATTCCAAAGAAAATTTTTTTTTTTTCAAAAACACCCTATACAGTTCAGTAATTTCAAAATATTGAAGTGTTCCTTTAATTTTGTCCGGCAGTGTATATAATATAAGAAAAGTCAAAATCGGTTGTTCGTTACAGCTTTGGCCAAGAAATCATTGAATTATCGTTTTCTTTTTTAACACCTTCAAAATTACTCTGACACTTCTTTTTTTCTGGAGGTTACAGGAAATTTTAACACTTAAAGAGTGATATAGATTTGTTGTCTTTCCTGTTTTAAGGATGATCGGTTTCGGTGTCGATACACCATCTTCAGACCTTCAGACACTAGTGCTGGTTGGGAAACTGTCGAGGGAAGAACCTTATCTCTCCGATACTCTGAAGTGACTATTGGTGTATTGATACCGAAACCGATCACAAATAAAATTATTTGAAACAGGAAACACTACATCTCTATCACCCCTAAAATTATTCGCTAATACTCCTGAAAGAATGCATGGTATTCATATGGTAGTATGAGGCGTCTTTTGAAGAATACTTTCAAAGGAGAAACTTATTTTTTCATGTTACGCACAGATATACGTATAAACTAATGCCTGTGTTTGTATATATATAATTTTTACTTCACTCTATAGATTCTGAAATTTTTAAAATAAGAAAGAAATGTGGTATATAAGATTATTTCAGTAAAGCGTCGTCAGTAGCTGAAAACGGCCGAGAAAGAAGGCTGTTGGAAAAATAGAAAAATGTTAATGTTATTGTAACGAAATAGTTTACGGCACCTTTTAAGTGTAAAACGTAATTTTCTGACGTTTATGTTCTATAGAATTTTACAAAAACATTTATTAGTTTATTGTTCTTATGTGACATAAGACGATCGTCCTAAAGCCAGCCTCAGCGGACTTATCTTTCACCGTTATAACCCTCCCTTGCTTTGTTAGGTAAAACTAGTCATTTATTCTTATTTATGTCAATCTTCAGTTAACTGAATGGGAATTTGTTGAGTTTACACATCTTCTGCCTGATGAACTTTTAAATTAGATATAAATTAAGTCCAGTATTTATGATTCTTATGGTAAGAAGTTGAATATATATATAATATATTATTAGAGCATGTCAACGTTCTATAGGCCAGTCCCTAATTTTTCTTTATGAAATTCGGCTTTTTCGGCTTTTAAATTCATGACAAAAGTTTAATGTAAGGTGTTTCACTCTCTGCCCTATTTTTCTCATTTTGTGATTTTCCTTTTTTCTCGATATATTTTTGCCTATTCCGTTTCTCAATATTTCTATTTAATTCACTTCATTAATTTTTTTTAAATTCATTGAGCCAGTTTAATTTTTAAGTATTTGAGGATATAATTTATATTATTTATTGTTATTTTGGTTTAAATGTAATTGTCATTTGAATTTTCCTATTTGGCTTATTATTATAGCTACTTTTTTTCTTGCTTTCACGTAATTTTACTGTTATTAATAGACGTAAAATATCACACAATTGCTAATTTTGTAACAAGTATGAACTGTGATGATGGGACCAACCATTCGTCGCTTACTTTATGCACTGTGAAGCTCACGTAAATGTACTTATCACAGGAGGAGCCTTCGCTATCTCACTTGAGAGACTTTGTACTCGACGACACCTATCAAGCTGAAGTCAATGGAAGTCCTTCACGCAGAACTAGAGTAAACTAAGAGTATTTCCTATCAGTATTAAAAATATGAAAATTAAAAGTCAGAAAGTCTAAGAAGAATGATGCTAATGAAATATTAACAGGGTTTGCCTAAAGGTTGTGTTGGGGTCTGCCAAGCCAGGAGCTGTGTCTCAAACAACATCCCAATTAGTTAATTACACTGCACAACAAAAAAATATTTTTTGAATGTTTCCTACACTAAATTAGTCTATTTCTACTAATTTTGGGGTGATAAAAACGAAAATAACATTGAAAAATTTTTATTAGCTCTGGTTTTTGAGATATACAGCACTTAATCTTAAAGAGTAGTTATACTATACGTGAAAAGTGAAAGTACAAAAAACAATATTGTTATGTTTCTTTTAGAATATTTTAAGTACAAAATTGATTAAAAAAAAAATTATTCTTAGTGTTTTGACAAATAAAAGAGGTTTGTACCACCAAATTTCAATTAAGTCAATCCGATGTATTGTAAGATCGCTGTCGTTTAGCTTGTCTTTTATAAAACACTTCTGGAGCATCCCTACACACAGACCAGCAGTAGTCTGCAAGCATTGCTTCATTCCAACGGCCCTGATATCTCTGTTCTATTAAGGCAATGTCTTGATGGAATCTTTCTCCATGTTCGTCACTCACAGCTCCACAGTTTTGTGGGAAGAAATTAAGATGAGAGTGAAGAAAATGAATTTTTAAGGACATGTTGCATCCAAGTTGGTGGTAAGCTTGAAGAAGCTCTTTAACCAATGCTGTGAAGTTATCATCTCTTTTGTTACCTAAAAACCCATGTACAACTCCCTTAAAGGCTTCCCAGGCTCTTTTTTCATTTCCTGTTAAAATCATGTCAAAAGCAGGATCATTTACGATTTCACGTATTTGAGGCCCAATAAAGATGCCTTCCTTGACTTTAGCATCACTCAACCTGGGAAACTTTGCTCTCAAGTACTTAAAAGCTTGTCCTTCCTGGTCCATCGCCTTCACAAAGTTTTTCATTAGTCCCAACTTAATATGTAATGGGGGAAGGAGAACATCCTTAGGATCTACAAGAGGCTCGTAAACTACATTTTTCTCATTAGCGTTTAGGTCTCGTGTAGGCCAGTTCACTTTTTTATAGTGAGATTTTCTATCCCGACTGTCCCACAGACACAAAAAACAACAGTACTTGGTGAACCCTAATTGCATTCCTAGGAGTATAGCAATGACTTTCAGATCACCACAGATTTGCCACTTGTGTTGTTCATATTTGATTGATTGGAGAAGTGTTTTCATATTTATATACGTTTCCTTCATGTGAACTGCATGACCTATAGGAATAGAAGGTAGCTGATTTCCATTATGCAGAAGTACAGCTTTTAAGCTTAGTTTTGAAGAGTCTATAAACAGTCTCCATTCAGATGGAGTGTGACCCAAATTCAAGCAGTCCATCAAACCATTAACATCAGAACAAACTACGAGGTTTTCTTTTTTCTCAAAAAAAGGAAGCAAATCTTTTTGACGCTGTCTGTACTGAGATATTTTCACATCATGTTTTAGAAGATTCCACTGTTGTAGTCTTGACCCTAACAGCTCAGCCTTTTCCTTAGACAAGCCAAGATCTCTTATAAGGTCACTCAACTCTGCTTGACTAATTCTGTGCGGATCACTAGACCTATCGCTTACATCAAAATCAGGGTCATAGGATGTAGAAGGATGGGTTGCTTCTTGTAAACAGACTTCATCACTTTCCTCTAAAATTTCATAGTTTTGGGGTGGAGAAGGGACTGGCAAATTGTCTGAGTGTGGTACAGGCCGAAGAGCAGATGGGAGATTAGGGTATTTCACCGTTCCTCTTTTCTTCATAGATAAACCTTGCTTAATGGGAGGAGTTAAGCAGAAATAACAGTCGTCTGTATGATTGGTAGGCTCACGCCAAACCATAGGTACTGCAAAAGCCATTGCCCGCTTGTTATTTTTCAGCCACTCTCGCAATATGACGGAACAAGAATTACAACATATATGAGGAGCCCATGATTTATCTTGGTCCCCAACTTTTACACCAAAATAATGTTCATAGGCAGTCTTAATGATAGGTGACATTTTACGTTTCTGAGCCTTAAATGTTATTTCACCACATATATAGCAAAAGCTATCGACAGAATTCACACACTTTCGAGGCATTTCAGATCAGCACTTAAATTAATTTAAAAATCAACTTCACACGATAATTTCAATAGCAACCACGTGCGTACAATTGACAAACTCGCAAAGGTTATGTTTACTACTTATGAACAGCTGATGAGAGGGGTGTTATGTAAACAAACATGTGTACCAACTGTTGGTGATGAAATATTTCATTTGTTGAAAACTCAATATATATATAATAGAATGATACTATGTCTTGAAAACAAGAGCTAATATATAATTTTTATGGTCATTTTCGGTTTTAACACGTGGAAATACATTAAAATCAGCTAATTTCAACCCCGAAACAAAAACTTTGTTGTTCAGTGTTATTGTACTAACTCCCTTCCAACAACTTATGGTCTCGAGCGAGGGACAACCTACAATTAACCACTTTAATCCAAACAGTAAGGTTTTATTTTTTGACAAAAGCATACTGAGAGTGTACCCGTAATGCCTGGTTCCAGACCAGATTCATTCAGCTAACCTTTCGCCCATTTAACATTTTTAATTGTAGTATAAAGTTGCGTTAACAAAAGCCTTCTTTCAGCATTTTGTGACGAACTTTATTTTCAGGGTGATGTTCTTTCGCATCAATGAACTTGCTGTGAACTTCGAGAAATCTCTTGAAGAGTACAGGAATGACCTTCAAGAGATTTACATGCTTACAGAGCACAGATTTGCTGTTCCGACCAAAGTTATCCATGTTAGTATTGTTTTATTTTTTGTAAATATATTTAATAAAATATTACAAGACATTCTACTGTTACTTCCATGTTCTTCATATGACTCAGATATCCTTGAGCAAGTTACGGGCATTGTGAATGACCAGCCACATTAGGGTGTTCATGAGTGCCCTTCTTTTCTCTGCGAATAGTTCTGCTACAGCAAATGGACTTTGTATCTGCTTTGACTCTCTTTCTTGGTGTCGCAAGCCAAACAGTCTGACGGTGGCCTACAGTCGGAAGTGATTCCCCAAAGCAGTGTGCTCTCCACCCAAAGGTAGAGAGATGTGGTCGTCAGGAGGTAGGTCTGTATTTGTTCCCGCACCAAGGACTTCTGCCAGGGAGGTCCTGCATGTCGCCTGTAGGATGGGATGTAAGCCTTTCTTCTTTATAAATATCTCGCAGAACAATGTTATCTGGAGATAAGACGACTTGTCTAGACTTTATCAGCCTCTTTCTCCTCAAAGGATATCTGCATGTCATGACTGCGATTCTCTACTGCTCTGTTGAGATTGTTGAAAACCAAATTCTCTACTCTGGGGGTGTGTCGAATATCTTTCGTAAAAAATGTAAATTGTTTATCTGATGAGAAAATTATGAATTTAATAATTATTTTATTAATTTGAAAGATAAATAAAAAAAAGTTTTAATCTTTCAATTTCAAGACATTGATCACTATTCTCATTTTATTTTTTATTTTTTAAAAGGATTTTTAGGTAATCCTTGCAGAATGGCAAGAAAAAGTTATCACACAATATGAAAGGCTAATGGCGGCAGTCAAGTAGCGGATGTGATATTATTCATTATAATTGGTTAGTCATCAAACTAATTTTACGTTTAAATTATTATGCAATTTTAAATTTTGGTGCAGTCTCATTTTTATTCCAAATGTAGTAACTGTAGTAATCGAAACCAGCGCTCCAGACGGAATGGAGTGAAATTATTATTGCCAAAGTTGTTATATGCCAGTGTCACAACTATATATTACATTATATTAGATTCTAATGAATACTATTAATTTTATTATAATATTTTGTCGCAAAATAGGGATAATAATATTATATCAAATAGTTATTTCCGTAATTAATTAGTTTGATTTCACAAAACCAATTTTTGTAGACTTTTTCTCTTGAAAACATGGAAGTAATGTGTGGACATCACATATTCATATAATAAAATATTTCACACATTTGAAATACATAGAACATAAAGCAAAATATATTACAAAACTTAAATTAACTATAAATACTTTTCTAAAATTTCCAGCCTCTATTTATAAAGCTGTCTGTGTCGTACAAGACTTTTTTTCATCAGATATACATCCTGAGTAATTTTCAGCGTTTACTCTACATCATTCTGCATTTTTTTCAGGTAAAAATCTCTGACAGAATTATTTAAATATTTGTTTTATTATTTTCTAATAGTATTATATTTTATTTATTATATGAATGAATGTGTCTATTATTAACTATTAATACAGTAAAAGCTTCTATTGAGAAAAGCTGTTAAGGACAATCAAAAGAACTGAAATCTATTTGTTAATTACAAGTTCGGTTACAAAGTACGAGTTAATTTGGATTTGGAATGAAATATGCTGAACACATATTAGTATTTAAAAGCGACATGCAAAATTTCGTTGAGATAATCTAATCATGAACATGTGATCCAGGTGACAACATGATCCCCCCGCCTTCATGATTACCACACTGATGGATTACACTGTAAGCCCAAACGTCCCAAGATAATATAAATCGATTTTTCAAATTATATTTTTGTATCAAGCTTGACCGAACCCCAACAAATCCTCTACTTAAATGTATAATATAATAACCATAATTCATGGTGTCTAGTAGGCTAATTAAGAGAAAATAGCTACAATACATTTCTGGCATTGTTTTTGGAACTTGGAGTCCCAATGAGATGTGGCATCATTAAGTACTATTCTGTGCAGAGAGTAGGGCTAGAAAGAATAAATTGTGGTTGCTATCGCTCATTATTGTAGTGCATCATTATTTTTTAAATTACCCATTTATGGTTATGGGGGGTGTTCCAAACTCGCAGGGTGTAATGAACTTCTCATATGTCCGGCGTGGTTGCGTCTATGACATCATTTATATAACAATGTAACTTATTACACATAATATACAGTACAAATTTACTATTTCCAGCCTCACAACACACTTATTAATATATTAAACAGACGCACACACACACACACAAATATATATACACACTCTTATGTAGCTTATATTATATAAAGATGAGAGCTATATGCCATTTATAAAATGTATGAATTAAAAATCTTATTTCTATCGAAATATTTTTGTCGTATAGTTCATTTTCAATTAGCTTCTTTTTTATTGAATTTTGAAAGTCTTGATGAATTCCATCAGCATGGATTTACTTTTATTAAAGAATTAAAAACTTCCTCAGCAAATTCCACAACCTATGACATGAGGTATGTCGATTATCTATTGGTCAATAAATTACTTTTTGACGGTCAAATAACTAAACTATACTGCAAATCTCCATTTTTCTATAGTTCAGAATATTCATTTTAATGAACGCAAGCGTATGGTATACATTTAAAAAAAATAATTATTTATTAATTTATTACATTCTGTAAGATAGTACATACATGTTGTAATTTGCTATATATTGCTCTTTGACATAGAGCTACAATGATATGAGGCAGAGAACGGCCAGTGCCGCAACTCCAAGCATGGTATACATAAACAAATGGTATGCAGTGGTGATAATTTCTATTGATTGGTTTAATGCCTCATTATGGATACTTTAATTAAAATAGTCAAATTAGTTAGTTAAATTAATACCTGAAATATGGAATATGTTTATCATAACATAACTCCAATAAACCGCTTTTTTATTTTAAAAATCTCTGAAGCTTTTCTTAAGTTATTCCAAAAGGGTAATCAATAAATGACTATACTAAGTGCTTATTTTCATAGAGAACATTTTTAATTTGTTATTAGATTCTCAACGGGTAAATTCCTTCTGAATTTGTTAAAATGAATAGCATTGTGTAAGAATATGTAATAAATTATAGTTAATTACAATATAACTACTATAAAATATTAATCTCCTATTAATCGATGGGTAAATATGGCCTAATGAATGATTTATTACAGTTTGATGAAGATGTTAATTATCTAATAAAGCTCTGTATTGGTGAGGGTTCAGAATCCCTCAATGATGACAGTCCAGATGAGCTCATCAGTGAAGAAGTAAGCCAGGGAAATGGGACGACAGGCGAAGACAGACTTGCTGACAAAATCGATCCATCCTTCATAAGATCGAGACAGTGCACAGTCGTATTCCCAGAGATGAATCAATTCGACAGGCTTGAAGTAAGTATACTCCTCGCAAGCCTGTCTTAGATTTTCTCTATTAGTGTGGCAAAGCGTGTGCGCCTGTGAGAGTTAGGGTCATAGCAGCTTTATATTATTTATTCACACTATTATCAAGAAATAATTCCAACCCATTGTTCAGAGCCGACCGGTTACCTATAACTGCTCCCATCTTTGAGAGCCTATGTATCGTAGGAGGTAAAAGAAAGTAGTAGAATAAAAAGTAAATAGAACGCATGAGTCACTTCATGAGAAGCCGAGAGGAGAATCATGACTTCTATGGGGAATTACTCTGAAACAATAGTGACGCACTTGTATTAGTGCCTCTCATGGAGGTAGTTGATGAGGCGTTTCATGTCAGGCTTAGCAATAGTTTCTCTCGACAATGGAATGTGGAGGTACTCCTGGCTTGCCGGCGTTTTAGACCTGCTGAATGTATTAGTGCCTCTCATGGAGGTAGTTGATGAGGCGTTTCATGTCAGGCTTAGCAATAGTTTCTCTCGACAATGGAATGTGGAGGTACTCCTGGCTTGCCGGCGTTTTAGACCTGCTGAATGTATTAGTGCCTCTCATGGAGATAGTTGATGAGGCGTTTCATGTCAGGCTTAGCAATAGCTTCTCTCGACAATGGAATGTGGAGGTACTCCTGGCTTGCCGGCGTTTTAGACCTGCTGAAGATGGTGCTATAGCACTGAAACATGAAGCGAAGTACTGCAGGAGAACAATTTCTTTATATTTGTTCTTCCTTAATTTCTTATTTCCTGTTTATTAAATTTACTATTAAAGAATTCTAAGTAATATATATATCAGGATTGTCCATTTGAGTATTTTCGAGAAAAGACAATGTCTTTTTTTCTAAACAACTACTTTTATTATTTTTCCATAAGCTAGATACATTGATATTTTTCTTTTCTGTGCTTTAGTACAACGGATTTGACCCAGTCTGGCCGGTGCTGAGCGGGGGCTTGCTATTGGAGGCTGATCCACGTATCGGGTTTCTACTTATCGGAGACACTCTGGTTGGCTTTTCCTCAACTTCGACTGCCTATCTCTTTGCAGAGAATCCTCATGCGTACGTAAAACAATTAGAGAAAAGAGGTGTATATTCTACTATTTTTTTTACCTTATATGGGTTTTAATTAATAGAAAAATAATGACAGAGGGAAGTAAAAGATCGGAAATTTTAAGTAGGAAAAATTATTATTTTAAGGATCGATTAAAAGTGTGAATGACTCACTAAGACAAAATGTCAAAGTGTCAGTAGCAGGAGGTTCGCCACGCCAGATTAGCAAAATAACACGGCTCAGAAGTGAGGGGAGAGATGGCACTTCAAGTGTACAGATACTCGAGTTTGTGTGGGAGGCGCTCCTGAAACCAAGAGTTAGCCTCAGAAACTAATGTATATGGTACTACATAAGTATAACCTGTTTGTACGACATTGACTGGACAGAATAATTCTGTAAATTACAATAAAATGCACATTTTCAGTCATTGTGATTAACCTTAGCTGTTTGTCTGTTTTTATAAAGAATATATTTTTATACGATTAAATACAAGGGAATAGAATAAAAAAATTAACTGACTCAACCAGGTTCAAACCTGGATCTTTTGCTATCCGGGCAAGCCCGTTATCCACTTACGCCACCGGGAGAACCAGATAAATTATTAAATTCCCAAGACACTAGCGAGAGCCTAACCCACGAGAAAGACGAATACATCGTCTTATGCTGGAAAGAGCTGACAGTGTCAAGCTATTTATCGACTCTTGTTATTTACTTTGATTTTAATTTTATAAATATTTTTTATTATTGTGGTATATAATCCCTCGTAAATGCAAGGGAATAGAATAAAAAATCTAACTATAAATAATAATATACCACAATACAAAAATATTTATAAAATTAGACACTAGTGCTAAATTAAAATTTAATAATCTGGCTCTCCCGGTGGCTTAAATGGATAACGCGCTTGCCCGAATAGCAGGAGATCGAAGGACAGTTAGATTTTTTATTATATTCCCTTGCATTTCATCGTTTAAAATTTACGTAGGATAATATACCACAATAAAAAAAAATATAAAATATATTTTTATGTAACATTTAAATGTATGTTTTATTTTACAGATTTCACGAAGAACTCATGAACTTTGTCCGTTCAAATCCCTCTTACATAGAAATTTTTCAGCTTCAAGAGTCCCTTCAGAACTTCCTCAACGGAGATAGGTAATACATAATTAAGTGTATATGACGGGAAAAAGAACGTCGCCAAAACCTCCTTAAATTTAGCCTTGTATTTTCTGTGGCACTCCTGCACTGTATATTTTCTCCCTTCCTCCCGCCCCTCCACACAATCTAGATCACCTGCCTTTTCTACCCTTATTTTTTTTTTTATCATAGAACGGAAGTGGTAGGTAATCTCCTTCCCCCATCCGTATAATTGTAAAGCAAGCAATCGTAAATTGAATAAGTCAGTTACGTATGAGCTGCCTAAACTAAGAAGATTTACCACGTTTCATTAAGGGTGTATATAAATAAGAGCAAGCAGCCAATAGTATTTAACATCAGAGAGGATAATGAAGGGATGAGATAATGCTGAGGCTCTGGACAATAGAGGGAGGGTTTCGTTCCACCCTACCCCTCCTCTTTTAAATATATTCATTGGGGGTTTACTTTTTAATTACATGCAATTTAGAAAATTAAATATTACACTTTTATATATTTTATTGTACTATTAAATTTCCATTTATATTTTTTCCTCTATTATCCTACTTTAATAAAAAATAAATCCGATTTATAATCTGTAGGTAGAAGCCGAATACTGAATTTGATTTAGATATTTAAAAAAGTTCTTCTCGTCTATCCTAAATATTAGAAGAAATAATTGGTATCTAGAAAGATAAGATAAATTCTTAATTCGATAGGCTTTAATGTAACAGACGCCAGATATAAATATATATACACACAGGGACTATAGAACTGAGGAATTAGCTCGTTAATACGTAGTTTTAAACGGTCTCTTGAAAAAAAAACAAAAAAACTGACAGTTAGAAAATCTTAATATTAATTTAAAATTAATTTAAGTTAGATTTATTATTTGTAACACACACACACACACACACACACACACACACACACACACACACACCAAATTATCATGATTTGTCTTTTTTGCTCTTTTTTGTTCTTTTTTGAGGTTAATTATAAAGACATCAAATTACAAGATGTTATATAACAGTATGTTATAAATAAAGATTTATTTAAAAAAAAAAGAAAAAAAAAGAAATGAATACATGGGACAATTATAAAGAATATTTCACGCAAGAGCTGCGTAGTCTACTGATTTTCCATGTTTCATTTTCATCACACGCACACACACACACATACATACTTACACACACACACATATATATATATATACAGGGTGTTTCGCAAGTAGATGACAATATGCAAGATGGAATAACTAGATCAAAAATGTAGTTAAACGCCGCCAACCGCATGATTCTTTCTTATTCCGTTGCACAGATATGCCGTTCCAAAGGTAATTTTGAGAAAACCGTGTTTTTTGTAGGAAAACCTCAATTTTCTCTGCTTCAACACATTTTTTTTCAATGTTCCATCACAGTTTTGAATTCACCATTAAATTTTCTTTAAGTCTAATGCACATTCAATGTTCATAGTATCATTTCAAAAGCGCGATAACAGATCAAGAAATAAAAATTTTAAAAAAATGTTGTCAGCGACAAATTTTCGAGGATCACTGCTCTTCCAAAAAAAGTCCT
>KZ806914.1:622126-648481 GCA_000696205.2 Oncopeltus fasciatus | reverse complement strand
TATATATATATATATAGGAGTGTAATGGCTGGCTCGCTCTAGTGGCTAGTACCTTCCTGAGTACTGCAGACCGGATTATGTCACAGCCTTTGAGGAAAATATGACTGGAAAAGAGCTGCCACTGCCTCCAAATCATGTACATCTCAGGCTTGGGTTGTGACGTCACCTCTGCCTCAAACAGGGACTAATTTCCTATTCACTATTCCTGCTATTTTTATTTTCTGTTTCAGTATTTCCCCTTAGATTATTTTATATTAGGATTTTTTTTTAATCATGGAGGTCGATGAAATGGTAGAACCACCTGATATCAAATAACTTTTTCATATCAAACTTAATTAGTTTAAAAAATGTATTTTTATGTTTATTAAGGATATAAATAATGCAATTAATTTCAATAGTTATCCCCTTTTTAAGGTGTACCTACTTTGTGCCCTCAAACAATCCTCAAGTTTTAGAGAAACGGATTTATATTATTGGTAATTGAAGATGCTCAAAATGTATCAAATCCGAACAGTAAATACAAATTTGATGGTAAAAAATCACTCTCTCAGCCCATAGTACATTCCTGTGGAGTAATATCTTGCTTCGAATTGTCAAATTGTAGAGTCTACCGATTTGAATCTACAATGCTTTAATTCTTACAAACTCCATCATTTTGTCAGTTCTCATGGTGTGAAAATCTGTGGTGATTGTGGACAATTTAGTCATGACAATGTATGTATGACTGAACGAACCTGCGAATTTCGAGCGAGGTGATCACTTCGTCCGAAAATTGTCCAAAATATTTAAAATAAAAAGACACATAGAGAAAATTCGAAGTAAAAAAACGTCTTACACACTTTCAGGCAGATATCGCGTTCAATAAAAGATTTAAGGCAGGGGAAAATAGTTCTGACATTACTTATTAAAAAATACCAGAGCCCTATCTAACTGTGAAATATTAACAGTTAAGTAGAAAAATGAATGTCGTCTCAAATATGTCTGAAAAATAATTACTTACCTTGGGTAGTATGTAATTAAAGATAACTGTTCTAATTCAGAAAATATTCTAAATTAAACACGTAAAAATAATGACAATAAAATTATTCTTGCTCGTAAGTAACTTCTACAGCTATTACTGAAACCGGCAGTTCTATAAGTCCCTTAAATCAATATAAATTAAAATCCCATAGATTGTATCCAAAACTATATTAAAAATAGTTAAATTAAAAATTTGCCATATTGTTATATTAAATTAAATACATTAAAATTAGGTCATTATTGTATAATTAAAATAATTTATCAGTTAATTATATTCAATTCCAAAATTAAATCACATAACTATTATTACAGCTTTCTCTGTTAACGTAACAAACAATATGATTTTACAGTGGAATATTTATTGTTCAAATATTCATCACGTTAAATCTGGTTAATAAGGGATTCTCAATCCCAAATTACTTGTGTCAAGAGTCTCATTTCAGACCACAGCATGAATTAAAATTTAAAAGTATTTAGAAAATACCTATCTGGTGGAGATATATTTTGTGTTGGAGAGTTCATTCTACTCCCAGTGAATTACTTCAGCCATTCGCTATCTGTAATCCTTCTCCTCTCACTACTTCTTAAATCAGCCATAAAGTGTATTCATTTTGTGTGTAACATGAATTTCAATCCTTTATTAATTGACAGTCCACATTCTGATAAAAATAAAATCGAAGTACGTCTTTATCCATAGATAAACAATTCTGTAAAAGTGTTTTATTACCGTCAACCATGGAACCCTTCAATTATTTATGTATAATATTATGATACTGGAAAAATTAGTCAGGGTTTCGACCAGGATTAGAAAAATAAATTGTTGGGTAATTATTTTATTATTGCCGACGTTTCGACTTAACTTGTAAGTCATCATCAGGGTGATAGTGATGTCTGGAGAGACCTTCGAGGGAGGTTTATGGTCACATCTCAGAGTGCAGAGCTCAGTTGAGCTCTGGAATCTCTCCAGATATCACTATCTTTACAATAATAAAATAATCACCCAATAATTTTGGAGTATTTTATTTTTCTGATCCTGGCCGAAAACCTGACTAATTTCTCCAGAATAATTTTCGACGGTCAACGAACCTCCAACCATCAAAAGATATTAAAGTGGCTCCTACTTTACTCTATAATTAAAAATATCTGTTCAATGAAGAAATCCGCTTTCATTTTATTTTCTGTAAGCAATAAGGTTTTTTTCTGCAATCAGCTCTTGTTAGGTAAATTGAGTACGATCACGTCAACAGCCTCCGTGGCGCAATCGGCTAGCGCGTTCGGCTGTTAACCGAAAGGTTGGTGGTTCGAGCCCACCCGGGGGCGATGTTTTTTTTTTTTTCCGCTTGTATTCTATTCGGTCCCAGTTGTAGGATGTGTCGAAGGTTTTAATTGATATATTGCTTTTAATTCTCCCACGTCAATTGATAATATTATCGCAAGTCTGACGGATAGAAAGGACATGAATGTTTTCTAACAAATAGCCCTCTCTAAAGAGATAACACCACAACAGCTTGTCAAGAATATAATTAATATTAGAAAACTTACATTCATATCTTATTCCACATGGAATATGTAAGGACATAAATGGTTCATATCAGTGGGGAACTTAAATGGTATTCATGAACACTTCTTCCGGGCTTGACCATGTAGAAAAGTTACATTTTGGCTAATTTCGCACAGCATGTGATAGCTTCTTCAGGGCTGAACGAGAAATAGTGATGATATAGCTAACTTTTCCTCATGGTGAAGCCCGGAAGAAGTGTTTATGAATACTCCTCAAGACTGGAAGCTTACATCAACATGAATGGCTCTTCTTAAGTGATGAATGTTACCTATGTTGTAATGATACATTTTAATTTTTAAACAATTGTAATTAGTAGGTGTACTTATTTGTTATAATAAATTAACTTATTTATCTTTGTCCTTAATTATTATTGCCCTTAGCATAATTAGTATAATTAAATTAGTATAATTTTATTGTGAATCCTAAAATATTTCTAGGTTTTTGAATTATTAGGAAAATTGTTGCTTTTTCTGATAGAAATTTAATTCTGGAAATNATAATATACTGGAATTTTTTAGGAGCTTTATGCCGCAAAAGTGTAAAATAAAATTATTTTCATGTTTGGGAATTATTACCTACATAAAAGAGAGGGTTCCCAGGAAATTAATGTTTTATTTGACTGCATAAATGTGACATTTCAAAATGAATTTATATTAAAATTGATGATAATTAATTCCCTTTCTTTTTCATTTTGGGCACTATTTCAAACAATGCACCGATGCATCCAATAGCATCTTCTCCATCGAGCAGGGTGAAATAGGTTTTATAACGTCCATACTCAAAAGAAGGCATTGCATTAGACACTTTCACCTTCATCGCAGGGAACTCCACGCCCGGATAGAAACCCTACACAACAGAAAATACAATACAACTTATAAAACAATATATAGTTTGCAATATAGCTAGAGATAAATCTCATCAGAAGTCTCCAAAATTATTATAATTTCAATGAATTTATAAGGAGTGCTCTGATGAAAGACTTTTGAACATATTCCGATGTTTGCTCTGATCCTACACATACACCCACACACGCGCATACTTTACTAAGGGGTCAGTTAGCTTGGAGTGGATGGTTAGACAAGGAGGATATTCATTCTTGGAGAATTAATTTATCTATCTCCCTGCTCTAGGGCGAAATATCGTACTGGAGTGATACATATTGGAGACTAAAGCTCTTAATATTTGAAATAAAAAGATTAATTCATTAGGTTTTCATAATTATTAAAACTAAGGAAAGATCTATTGAACGAACAGGTTTAATATTTTAATTTCAATAATTTAAGTTTAATAACTTATTCTAGAAAAATAAACTAATGGAAGAAATTAAAAAAAAAAAAAATTCACTTGAATCGTACAGGGAGCCAAAAAAAATCTTACAACCTCAACCAGGAATCGAACCTGGGTTTCCCACTTTCCGGCCGGGTGCGCAACCAACTTCAACACCGAGGGAGTTTTGAATGATTTCTAGTTTCCAGCACTTAATTCCGAGTCTAACCGCCAAGTATGACGAATATATCGTCTTGAACTAGGCGGAGCTAACATTGCTAGCTATTTATTAGTATCTGGTCGCCAAAGGGCCACTACCTGACATTCAAATCATGATGATGTAAAAGTTATCCCACATTTCATTATTAATTTGAATTGTACAGGGAGCTAGAAAAAAATCTAACTACCTCAGCCAAGAAATAATTAAATGTGGGATTACTTTATTACAATTATCATCACAATTTGAAGAAAATATTCCTAATTTCGTCTTCATTTTGTTAACCGATGGCTGTGTTTGATATCGGCTGATGTAAATGAAGCATAATAAGTGTAAAATTTAATTATCTAATATTTATAATCTAATATAATTTACCAAAGTTAAACAAAAAGCAACATATTTAAACTCAGCTGCGTATTTTGTACAGATTTCCCATGCTTAATTAAAGACGAATAAAAAAAAACTTAAAAAAAAAAAAATAAATAAAATAAACAATCCCGCAACAGGCCATACAGGACCAAGGGGGGAAATACATGTTAAGGATGTATTTATTCTCGACCCACGGTACACTGGAGTAGGTGTGTGGTCAGCACATAGTTCTGGCCGCCTGTTTTTCGTTTTTCGTTCCCATTCAATGAAGAATGGTATCCAACCCAATTAGGCTGGGTTTTCCCTACGAGCACATTAGAAGTCACAGAAAAAACAGAAAGAAAGAAAAGGAACCAATTGCAGGATCGCCTACGAATGAAAGGACTTGTAGAGATCTTACCGCCACACCCTCTCGGTGGAGCTGGAATGATGTACAGGAAATCTCTTCGTCTACTACGACTACTCTATCCAACATACTTTCAGCCATGAAGCCATGAATGAATGTGAGGCCATCGTCAAGGGCTCCTGGACTGATTTCTCCAGCCTAGCCTCAGTCCACAGCTTCTGCATGGAGAATTTTTTATCAAATTTTCTCAGACAGGTTAAGACTAAGTTTGAGTTGATTTAATATTCAGCTGATTTTCTTAGATTGTTGTGATTCGGATAAATAAATATTGTTACTTAAATTTAGAATGTTAAAACTATTCATTTTGACTTATGAACTAATTAAAATCAATCCCACACAATAATACGATTAACTTAAGTATTTGAAATTTTATCTTTCCCTTACAAGAAGTGGATTTTACTTTTATATAACTTTAACCCATNAGAGTAGGGTACTAGTTAGTCTTGTGAAGAGCAAGTACTGTAAGAAGTTATATTTTCTATATAATTATTGCGAGGGAATAGAATAAAAAATCTATCTGTCCCAGAATTTTTTTTTCTATTCCCTCACAAAAACTGTTTAAAATTCACGTGAGATAATAAACCACAACAAAATTAATATTTATAAATTAAATTTTCTATGTCTTGTCGATTGGGTAAGTTAGTAAGTATTTAAAAAAATAAATAGTGACTGATTTTTATCATTTAATTCTTCTGAACAAACATTGAAGCTTTGAACTTCAGCATTCACTTGAACACATATATATATATATGTTGCACTTTCCCTTTTCTCCAACCCGCGCTCTCTCTCACGCTCCCCCCTTTTTTCTGCTGATACAACTTACAGACAAGATGGGGCAATCAGATCTGTTGTTGTAATTCTGCATGATGTCATAGACTTGGGGAAAGTAATTCCGCATTGTAGAACAAGCTTTAGGCATTTCGAATGTTAAATAATTTGGCTTCCAACCTCCATTGCCCCATTTAGACAGATCAGCATAAAGCTAGAATAAATACAGCATACTAAATTATTATATTAATAAATACCTAAATCTAATAAAAAATTACATGTTTGTAATTGTACTGTAATTAGCATTAAAAAAGGTCTTCTGAGGATATCATGAAATATAAATTTTGTTCTTTCTTGAAATACTCTCTCGACTTTTAGGGGAAGCAAAGGATGTGGTGTTATGTGGTACTATTATATGGTGTGACATTTTCTCTCAGCAAGGTGGTAGGTATATATAAAATGACAAATATTATTTTAAGGAAACAAAATATATTCCAATTTTTATATTTTGCACTTAAAATAGCAGTACATAAGACACTGTATTAATGTATTAAATACTTTAAATGTTGACTTGTTAGTCAATAAGTAAGATATTGACGATTTTTACAATTTGGTCTCTTTTTTAAGCCCCAACTCCTTGATATATCAGTTATAATTCAACCTTCAATAGATTCGACATTCAAGCTATAAGATCGGCGAAGGTCCGGTAAAGTTTTCTAATGATAACTACGTGAATAGCTTGATTTTCATGAGGAAGTCCTGACAAAAATCGTCTCTAAGTTCTACTGTTCGTGAAGCATGAATTCTATTTGGCGATAGTCTGCTACTATGTAGCTTTAGTTTTATCTAAATATTTTCTTTCCTACATATAATAATACATGTTAGCAAAAGAGATGTCTTCAACTCGTAAGTAAACCGACTTCCTTAGTGGAAACTATGCATTATTCGATGAAAACACGATGCGATTTTGAAACATTTCTTTTATTTTTCATTATAGGAAATAGAAATATCTCAAAAATTATATATCTATATTTATTTATAAGCTATCTTTTAAATATTGTTTATTTGGAAAGATATTTAAGAATTATCGAGAAAGGTTGAATGTTATTCCTCATTTTTTCTCTCTCACTAGATGAAATGAGGTGATTGAAATCTTAGATGCAAAATAGAATAACGCACTCATTGTTCTATTTTGCATCTAAGAACAGCTTAGCTAGTGTTAATGATCATATTTAAAACTTGGGAAATCTTCTTAGCTTACACTACTCCTTATTCACAAGAAAATTTCAAAATTTTACTATTCCAAATTTAAAAAAAACAAGGAGGAGATATGTGAGAATGTGATAAATAATTTTCCTTCTGACGAAATACTAAGGTTTTATTTACTGAACATTGTGAAAGTGTCCTTCGAGTCATTTCTCATTTTGTGGCCGTTTTAAATAAATGAAAATCGAAAATTTTGACCATAGTATCTATTTATGCTCTTAAACAAATCAAGACGCTTTTTTTAAACTGCAAAAGAAAAAAGAAAAGAGAGAGGTTATACACTTTTATACGACTCGTAGAAAAGTATTCTTTAACAATAAACATTGAACATATTTTTACGAAAAAAACGGAGTTTTTGGCTTGCTCTGTACAAAATTTTACAGAAAAACTCTAAGCTGAAGATAACCTTAGGCTCGAAATGTACTTAAAAAGAAATTAATTGAAAATTAATATTACGGCATAAAATGTTTTAAAACTGTAGTTTAAGAATGACACAGCCTTAGCCTATTAAATATATTAGCGATGTTATACATTTATATCTGCAGGATGTTTGTGTTGGATATTAAGATAAGTTATATTATGGTTTATAGATTTGTAATATTTAAGCTGTATATTATGATAATGATAATAATTATAACTGATATTAGGTATATTATTGTGTAATATGATATAATATACATATCTTATAACATGTTTATGTTATGTGCACTAGTATTAAGCATGTGAATTTTTACTATTGATGAAACAGTGATATAGGTAGTACTGATAGTGATACTAATATATAAATATTTTGATGACATAACCAAAGTGTAATATATATTTAGATTTCCTTAATACTCTAATCCATTCACAATACTTGCAGAAAGATCGTCAGTAACGTCCACATCGAAGGTAATATCTGTGGAGTATACGGATGATGTTCTGTTTACTTTGTTTATCTTGACACTGTTGAATCTCATTTTCTCAAGGGTTTCTACACCTTCACATTTCATTACTTCCTTAACCATCATGGAGAAAGGTCCCTAAAATAAATAAAAAAACGAATAAATAAAACTATCTGATATAACTATTATCTGAAGTGTCCATTACACATGTTCCATGAAACTTATTACTTCATTTGTAAATAAATAAAACTAGACTAGAGTAAGGTATAGAGTAAGACTAGGCTAGAAGAGAGTAGATTAGAGTAAGGCTAAGGAAGACTTGGGTAGAGAAGAATAAGATAGAAGAGAGTAGAGTAGAGTAAGGCTAAGGAAGACTTGGGTCTAGAAGAATAAGATAAAAGAGAGTAGAGTAGAGTAAGGCTAAGGAAGACTTGGGTCTAGAAGAATAAGATAGAAGAGAGTAGAGTAGATTAGTGTAGAGTAGACTAAGATAAAAGAGTATAGAGTAAAGAAGGGTTGAGTAGACTAAGATAAAAGAGTATAGAGTAGAGAAGGGTTGAGTAGAGTTAGGATATAGATAGAGTGCAGAGTAGGGTACTAGTTAGTCTTGTGAAGAGCAAGTACTGTAAGAAGTTATATTTTCTATATAATTATTGCGAGGGAAAAGAATAAAAAATCTATCTGTCCCAGAATTTTTTTTTCTATTCCCTCACAAAAACTGTTTAAAATTCACGTGAGATAATAAACCACAACAAAATTAATATTTATAAATTAAATTTTCTATGTCTTGTCGATTGGGTAAGTTAGTAAGTATTTAAAAAAATAAATAGTGACTGATTTTTATCATTTAATTCTTCTGAACAAACATTGAAGCTTTGAACTTCAGCATTCACTTGAACACATAGGTATTAAACTGTGGAGTGAAAGGTCGTCACCCTGTAAATTTCAGTGAAACCCCTTAAGTAGTTTTGAAGCTTGATGGAAATATGGTCTGTTTAATATTATATTTTTTTTCTTTTTTTTTTAATATTCTTATATTAAAGAAAATGATAAAGGGATACAGAATGTGTGCGACATAATGAGACATATAAGTCATATTAACTATAATATTTTAGTGCATTATTTATTTAACCTATAAGTTTTATCATTCCTATCTTTATCTATGTATGTTATAATTAACTATCATTAAGTCAGATGTATCAAATTATTTATTTTTTGAAAATTGTCACATATGCGGTCATATATTAATCCATTTCAAATTAAATTTTTAAAATCTAAATCACCCATCAATTTATTTATTTATTAAAAAAATATAACAGAATTTTATTTACTTAATTTAGTCTCTTAGCTACCTTCATTTTATTAACATACAAATGTAAATGTAGTCAGGTTTAGCGCAATTTTATAGGAAAGGAGATCATTAATTCCAATAATCTATTACATGGTTCAACATGAGATAAGATACATCTGGATAATTTCAACACAAAAAGTTAAACTTGTTCAGATTTATCATTGATTTGTACTGAAATCGTTCCTGCCCATCTTACTATACCAAGCAGGATTAACCAAATTTAAAGACCACGGCTTAACCCTATTCAAATGTCTCATCATCTGCAGGTTCGTTGCAGGATTCTATGACGGCTCACATAAAATTTATTTTTGAAAATTTTTTATTTATTCTTACATACTATTTTCCACTAGAAACTCATAGACAAGTCTAAGTGCACTTGGAATATTTGCAGTAGCAAGGTCAATTTCCTTTAATGTGCACATCATACTGCGATATGGAGGTATAACTCGGGACATTGACTTATGATTGTGGTTTTTCAGCTCAATAAAATAGTTTATTTTTTAAAAATAATTGATTAAAAAAACTTTTTGCTGTAAGTTACTGTCCTTGTAATTTAAAAATAATTGAATTTTTTACAAATTGAAATTAAGTTTCTTAGAAAGAATGGATTGGATACGCAATTGAATCAGCTCAATTGCTTCAATTACCAAGACCGAATTCCTGATAATCCTCTCTTCATGAAACTTGACGCCTAACAAATTTACCTCCATACTATAAGTTTTGTTTTCATGTTCTATAGACATAAAAACAAATTTATTGCTCCATTTCCCGGAATCGTTAAATATATATTCATAGGGTCAGGTAGCTTAGGATCCAAAGAACAGAAAAATATAAGTACGATAAGGAGAGAGGGAAAATTTATTTGACCTAAAAATGAAAATAGGGAAAAGTATAGAAATGAAAAATGAGGACTACTCCCTACTAGGCTGTTATCTTAATCCTCAGAGCTGGACACTACAGATGTTGACGGCACCAGGGCTGCATCAAGACCTGCGAGTCACTAATTGTAATGGTTAGAACAAATCCTAACCTTAAAATAGGGAAATTAAATAAATGAAAAAAATTCTTTTCTAGAATGTCGTTTTGTCCCCCCTCCCAAATATAAATATAAGTAACAAAAATCATTTATTAAAAAATAGTATACAAATCACGGCTAACATTTATCACCATAAAATTAAAAGTACTTAAGGTGGTATGAAAAATGAAATAAATGTTTATAAGAATTTGTTGGTTGGAGGTGAACTGTGGAGGTTCGTGACTATTTCTCCTTTGCTTTACCAACCTTTGATAATAATTAGTTTTTAAATTTAACTACATACAAAATATTAGCAATGAACAAAAAAATATGAAATTATCTCAAATAATAAAAAGTAAAAAATATTTTCAATGAATATTTGTGAATCTTCCATAAATGAAGGATATACCAGATCTAACTGTGTACAAAAGAAGGAAGATTTCACGAAAATAAAAAGTACTCTATTGAAATAGGAAACCAAAACATAACAACAAAGAAACTATAGATTAAAACATTGTTAAGAATGAACTTATTAAATTAAGGTCATGAGGATTCCTTCAACCAAGCTAATTAACTTTTGCCCTAAACAAGTTAAATCTCCTAGAAAATTGAAGTGTTAAAATTGATGCCTCTTCAGCAAAAAAAGAGGACAAAACAAATCTATAGAGTATTAATAGAGTGATATGCAACAGCAAACATCTTATAATTACTCTGATTATTAATATTTCAAAAAGCTTGATGGCAATCGTTCGTCGAGCCTTAATAATTTTTAGTTTGGGGTGGGTGAAAGGTGACCAAATATGTCCTATTTTTGAGGTAAGCATTGGCTGTACCCAAAGTTTAATAGTCAAAATAATAATACAAATTGAAATGGTAACAATAATAATAATAAGGTAAAGTTATATAAATTTTAATAAATAATCAATGGAAATATGTGATAATTCCACATTCACTTACATGTGCGGCCTTCGCTAGATGAATAAAAAGAAGAAAAATTTGAAAAAGTGTACCCTGGATATCCATAGAGGTCGAAATACAGTACTTTTTGTGAGAGAAAGCATAGAGGCCGGAACTAAATCCCAACTCAGTGCCATCACAACTTCCTGTTTCCCCCAGATCAAACTATATTGTGAAAATGATAAGTTCCACGTTATTAAAAAAAAAAAAAATAAAAATAGTATTAAGAGGAGAATAATACAAAATACTGAAGGAAATTTTATTTCAGAAACAAAAATGCAATTATAAACATTTCTTAGTGAGTGTTCTTAGCAGCCGATGGTTAGGAAATGTATGCGCTTTATATGAAGTAATCTGCTGCAAAATATATATTTCAGAGCTTGGCATTGCTTGTTACTCACGACATCCGACTTAAGTAATCTAATCTACCACATGATTTCTGAAAAATGTCTTCAACTTTTCCCTAACCATCCCTAGCCTGGATCTTCTGCTTGCCAGGCTGATGTGCAAGCCATGTACACCATCGAGACTGGTCAGATAACTTATTAAATTTCCCGCACTCCTACCGGGAGTCTAAACCTTCGAGAAGGACGAATACATCGTCTTATGCACGAAGGAACTAACATTTTCAGCTATTTATTAGGCTCTCGTTTTTGCCTTTAATTCTTTTTATAAAAAAGAGTGCGGGGAATTTAATGAGTTATCTGGTCAGAGACTAATCAGACCGAGACGGTGGAGTAAATGGCTAACAGGCCAGTCCGGCAAGCAGGAGATCAAGGTTCTAGTCCTGGCTGAGATAGTTAGATTTTTTATTCTATTCCCTTCCATTACTTGTATAAAATTAATGTGGGATTAAATACCACAACAAATATAATATTTATAAATGTGGATATTATATTATATTGGGCAGTATATAATATTATGCGATATTATATAACGTTACTATTATTACATAATATAACTGCTGTTAATAATTGAACGTTATATGCCATTTTTAAAATATTATTTTGAAAAAAATTTTTAAACGGTATAGTACTTTTCAATTAACTTTTTTTTTATTACATTCTGGAAAGTCTTATGACCTTCTTCAGTTTAGAGTACTCTCGGTAAATAATTGTACAAAACTACCCCACCTAAATTAAAATCTTAAAGTCGAATAACAGAGTGTGTCTCTTTTGTAGTGTAGTTCGGAATATTCCTTTCAGGTGCCAATGGTATACACGAAGAGTTGTAGTGGTCATAACTGCTATTAATATGACCAAGTGACCTCTGCATGATGTCCTGTCATTTAAATTAGACACGGCTCTAATGAGCCACTCATGAGTTCAGGTTAATTGTGAAAGTTCGTGCGTTATGGAATGTTTCAACAGATTCTAAAGCCGACACCATTAAGTGACTCGATCACTTCCACTGCACTCGATTAGAATTACTAGAGGAAACTGTGAAGATAGGGGACTGATATTGGAACAAATAGGATTCTGTCATCACACTACATGGAACTCAAGGGTGTACATGTTGTGTACATTTTGCTGAATCTAGCTGGAGTATTGCCTGCTCATGTGAGTATCTACAGGCTGTTTTCAGCCCAAGAGGAATAATGCACATATATATAAACATTATTTTTTTGTGGTATTTAATCCCACGCAAATTTTATTAATTTTTAGTGCAAGGGAACAGAATAAAAAATTTAACTGTCCCAGCCAGGACTCGAACCTGGATCTCCTGCTATCCGACTGGTCCCGGTAGCATAATTGGTAAATGCACCGGCCCGGATAGCAGGAGATCCAGGTTCGAGTCCTGGCTGGGACAGATAGATTTTTTATTCTGTTCCCTTGCACTAAAAATTAGTAATGCACATTACATGTGTGTGCAGTGATGAGTAGCATAGTATACAAGAGAGAATTAGAAAATAGTCTCGAAATGTAGTATTTTGTATATGTCTTCCGTATCATATAATAATAAGCGGATAATACGATACAGTGGCATAGCGCGTAGCATGAATAACTGCAGCCATTGTCGAAACTCCCTGAAATAAAGTAACTGCATAATGTCCGGTGTATGACTGTTGGTTACATGGACACTTCCATCTCAGGCGTCCAGAGAAATAAGGAGGTTCACTGTCGAAAAAGAAAGCCACAAGGATTCGGTAGTAATGGTACTTATGTTGCAGGGTATCTTCACTAAGATTTTTAGATATTGCTCTAATTAGTCTCTTTTCGAGGTGGGATCTTAAATATTAACCTATATCAGATTCGAGAATAATGCATTAAAAAAGGAGATCAATAGACTAGCTCTAGACCCTCCGGACGGAAAACAGAGGAAGCGTTAAACATTCTTAGTTGCATTATTAAAAATTTTTTTTTTTTTTTCATTAAGTGTTAGCCTCCCTTTCAACCATAGTCATGAAGATAGGGACTATCTACAGGTTGCCACCCCATTCTAAACATCCATGGCTCAGCAAAATTGATAAATAAAAGCTCGCTCTGTGCTGGACTTGAACCTGGAGCGCCTAAAATATTCTTTAACATAAGTTTTTCGTGAAAATTATTTACATAGAAATTAGATAAATATATTTTCCACCTATTACGTTTCAAATATATATGTTATATTTAGTATATATATATATATTNATCATAAATATATATATAAAAAGAAGCTTTATCATGACAAAACAGATAATCTAGATAATAAATCATTACCATGGCTACGAATTATATTGACTAAAACAGAAAGCCCTAATGATCCTTCACAAACAGAAAAAACTAAAAAAAATAAAATATAATATAATTCAATATTAAACTTTATTAAAAAAATGAAAAATAAAAGAAATAAAGTTAAAACTAAATATTCTAGTCTAAAAAAAGTAATCAATAAATGAGAACGAGAAGAGCAAAAAACAAATAGACCACTTACAAATATTAAAATAATTATTAAATACAATAGTTTTAATAGTTTAATATAAAACAATGATTTTGTAAATCATAAATAGAGAATATCTTTAAAACTTCAGTGAGAAGCTAGCTTAACTTTAATCTCCAAAATTAATATTTTAATTTAAACTACACACTGAATATAAATATCACATATATATATATATATATGTAAATGAATTAAATATGCATATTCATTGAGAGGGCTGCAGATAAGTTGCTAATTATGGTACTATCACTTATCCCTTTACTGTTACCGGCACTGCAAAGGCTACAACCAGCCCGACGGTCTGGGAAACGCGATCTGACACGGAAACTAACACTGTCGAAGACTAGCTTATCACTGACTCGGGGTCCGCTGGCGAGCTGCTTCTATTACTTCAGGGAAAGGCCGAAGTAAGCCTTGAATAATCTTAACGTTTTATAAATATTATTGCTTCCCTTCTCTGTCAAAAGAAAGCAGGTGTCTTCCTTGAATTGACCCCTTCCCGTATAAGTCTGGTCCCCACACCACCTACTTACCTAGTCTTTAACAATAATAATAATCAATAATGATAGGCAATTTTAATTTATTTATAAAATATTATCTAAAGGTGAATAAGGTATTGTTTGAGTACTTATTATGGAACACCTATGCATAAATGTATATATATAAGTCATAGTTTTAATATTTTATTTTTAAATGTAAAATTGTCATTGGTTTTACTTATAGGGACCTTTTACTATGTTGCCAAAAGAAGTGATGGAGTGCGAAGGAGTTGAAACCCTTAGACAAATAAGATTCAGCAGTGTGAAGATAAGGAAAATAAACAGGACTTCATACACGTATACTACCGATATTCGATTTGATGTTTCCCTTACGGATCAAATGAGCGTAAGTAATAAGATAGTAGAGAATTTGTTGGGTTTCGATCAGAGTTGATCCAAAACAATGCAGTCTGAAAAACATGTATTTTGTTTATTATTTTCGGACGTTTCGGGCTGCATTGTAAGCCATCTTCAGGGCTATCATGAAGGCGTGACCCCTCCCGTCCTCACCTGTTACCTGGAACAGATCTGAATGAGGCAAGTCATATTATGTAAGTAAAACAGTGAGTCAAATATACACGTTATTCGCTAACCATATTCGGTATGCGGATAATTCCTGGATAATCAATTACCTGATTTTTTTGTTTGTAAAACATTTTAAATTATAAATAAATATTTTTGAATTTTTCTGCTACAGTGCTAAGCAGAGGCAATTAAGTAGAAAACTGATATCACATTTTTAGCTGATGTTTACTGAATTGAAGAAAGATAAAATTCAGTTGAAATAGAAATTTTATAATTGAATATCCAATTGTACTACATTTCAGCCCCAATAAGTTGATCAACCTTTGTAGAGTACGTAAAATAAAGTAAATTTTAACGAGAAATGAAACCCCTGCTCTAAGAAAATGAGGGGAGAGAGAGTTGTGTTGAAGGGGTTTTGTCATTGTTCGGGGAATAATCCATCTTAGGTTTTCAAATTCACAATTAATTAATCCCTTTTTGATTTGAATTAATTAATTATGAGTCGGCTTGAAATGTAATAATACTAAAAATGTCCCTCACACAGGATCTGCTCGAACTAAACGAACTCCCAACGACATAGTTGATAAATATCTGTGTATGAACATTCCAATCAAGTACAAATATTCGATAAGCACGATGCTGAGGAGTTCGTACAGGTTATACTGCAGCTCTTGTGGGCCTTCAAACAGCTGAGCCATGTGAGTCAATCTTACAGTGTTCAGTTTCTTCATTTATGTATTCCTTAGCCTTCAAAAGGAAAAAATAATGCATGGCTGATACAGTGTTTTACAATGTGGATTTCAAATGAAATACCTCATTCATTGATTTACATTATGAAAAATTTAAGATTCAGAGCAAGCCTTTATTATCTTAAAATACTTAGTTACCATTTAATTCAAGTCTCGCAACTCTCTGAAACTCAGAGGCACTTGACTGTTGACAATTGATAAAGTGAAACTAATAAAGTTACTACGACTCGACCCAAGGTCATTGGTCTTTGACGAGACACAAAACATTACTTTGAGGTAAACTGATAATCTCACTACCTCTGCGACCTGCACCACTAAGCAATCTTCTCTTTGTCTTCTTTGACTACAGTCAAGAACAGAAGCGGACCCGTAACGGAACTTTGTTAATCGCCTTTAATTGTTAAACTAATCACTCTTCAATGAACTCTCTGACTCTAATATTCTTAAATAATAAAATTTATTTAAATTTCATGCGTTGNCACCACAAGGACTAGCCAGTTATCTCATTCAATTCCCTATATATATATATATAGTTCGTGAAGAACTAGATAATGATTATCCTTTAACACAAATTTGTAATAATCTATATTATGTAGTTGTGATGTGAAATCATTCACATTATTTTCGATGAGCTATTAAAACTAAACCGTATTTTTTTGTAACTAAAACATCTTCTAGAGAAATGTACTATTCTATAAGTGTAATACTTGGTTTAGTCATAAGGTAAGAGAGCATATTGACATCCCTCTCTCTCCTCCGTTATTATTCATACATTTTCCATCGCTTTCAAACAGCGATTGGCCTTCAAAGAACTAACTGGTTAACTCCAACTCAATCAACTCTATGCTACACCCTTGAAAACAAGGGTCACCTCCTGCCATATTAATCAAGTATTGATCTTACTGAAGAACCATTTATATTTTTTTAGACAGTTTTATAATTGATAGTTAATTTATTTCACTGATTTTTTTTAATTACTATTACGGCGAGTTTTTATTTGTCTTTATCTCATATCCTAAATTCTAGCCAAAATGTACACAAATTAATTTTTTCTTTGTGCCTTCATGATTTCTCAGATTCTCTTGTCACATCAGAATTTATTAATAAAAAATTAGCGCAAAGGAAAGATAAATTCAATAAATATTTAAAATATTAATTATTATAAAACAAGTTCAAACAAATTTTTGATTGACACATGAGGGATATAATTAACTGGCAAATTTTGTAATTATTTTTCAAAATTCATTCTTAGTAAATATCATGCTATATTACTTCCATCTATTTATATATTATTTTATTTTTCAGCTTTATGCTGATCTGTCTAAATGGGGCAATGGAGGTTGGAAACCAAATTATTTAACATTTGACTTGCCAAATGCATGTTCAACTTTAAAGAAATTTGTTCCTCAAATTTACGAAATTCTGCAAGGTTTCCGGAACAAAACTGACTGTCCTATATTATCTGTAAGTTGCATTAGAAGTGAGGTGTGTGGTGAGAAAGAGAGGGGGGAAGGAGTTGGAGAGATTAATTGTTTTATTTATTTAAAACTAGCAAATTAAAAAAAAAAAAATAATTTTGCAAAATATCAATGAGGAGAGAGTGTATTATATATATATATATATATATATATATATATATATATATATATAGAGAGAGAGAGAGAGAGAGAGAGTGAGAGAGGGGATAGAGAAAGAGAAAGACTACGGAGATTAGATATCTTTATTGTCATAGGATGTATACCTTTCTTCCTGACGATTTCAAGCTACATCTAAAAGTACAGTTATTTATTTTCAAGCCATTACAAAATAATTGTCCAGTCGGTCGCTAGTAAATGTTTTTAAGCAGGCCTTTCGGAAGATGGTCATCCTCTTCTCGTCGATAGGCTTCCTTATATCCATCGTAACAACATCTTCATGTACTGCGCCACTGACGAAATCCTGATTGACATTGAGATTGCAATTTGGCAATAAACAATGTAAAATATTTAGCACTTCAGTCATCGGACACGAATTCATATGCCACGATTATATAATATTCATAGACCTGAATGATCTTTCGAAGGATCCAGGTGGAGGATGGTTGATCTTCTTGGCAAACCTTGGGATTCATTACCCCGATACATGCAGCCTGGTAACAGGGAATAGCCGGTGCACTTATATTTGGATTAATTAATCCCAGGTTCAATTATCTCAATTAGTCAATATACTCTTTCCTCTCACTATAAACTAACAGTCTGTCTCTTTGTAAACTTTAAATTATAAATCCCTTTAAGACGAAATTAAATTTACTTACCTTTTTCTAGTCTAACTCCTTGTTCTTGGCCACTTTTAAACATTGTTGCATCGTATCAATAGCATTGAAAAGCACAACATTCTATTACTCATGATCTGCCATTTTTCTTGAATTTTCATTCCTTCTACTTTCCTTTTCTGTTCTACTAAAATTTATTTCATTCTATTTTGTATTCTCCAATCATACTTTCTAATTAATGTAATTAAATAGTTAATAACCATCATATTTGTTTTTGTTCAAGGGTTTCTACAAAAACGTCGAATTTCCTTTTACAGAAATTAAAGTATCCAACTTAATGCCCTCGTTCGAGTATGGACGCTATAAAACATTTTTGATCTTCATCGATAGGGAAGAGGCAATAGGATGCATTGGAGTTATATTTGAAGTAGTTCCAATTAAGAAGAAAAAAGGACACTAAACCTACTTTATTTGTATTACAACTATGACATTTATCAATGAATTAAAATATAAAATATTAATTGATTTTTATTAAGAACCCACTTTAAAAATTGTATTATTTTCTCTATTTATGGTTAAAAAAACTACAAACTACTAAAAATTAATTTTTGGAAAAGTATTAAAATAAGTCAGCTTAAATAATCGTGGGTGTTTCTTTGGTTATAAATACATTTAATTAATTTTTTGTAAACCGTATCATTAAACTCTACAAATAAATTATACATGTGAGATAGTATCAGAATATGACCAGGAAAATAATGAAATACCCTTTACTAGTCAAAAGAAAAACGTTGCAGAGTTAGTGCATAAAACTTCTGCGCCGAATCTAGATAGCACAACTATCTAGGGAGGTTCAGAGGAGTAGGAGAGATTATGTGCCAGGGCGCCAGCAGATAATACCGCTGGAACGGCAGGATAGTACCTCTTAATCCCGGGCAGTCTATCTGTGGGGGGGACTCGATAACGTCTGAGGCCCTAGCCCCGGTGACTTGCATTACCTCTCGTCTGGTGCTTCATACCACACTCAGCTCACACCGCACTCTGGGAGTCGAAAGTTGCAGTCTCCGACGGAATGCAGAACAGCTGGAAGATTTGATCGAGAAATCGAAAGCACCGATGGCATCCATGCGGAGATCTTTAAAAATGTAAAGGGGCTTTTATTGAACCACTCAATTATTCGCCTAAAGCAAGGGATTTTTTTGTGACTCGTGGGAAATTGTGTAACAATAGAGGAGGAGCTGTCACCGATGCGTCGAGGGACGATACTGCACTGATTCGATTAGTCTACTGATATTAAACAACATTTAATCCCTTTAAAAAATGTAATGGCGAGCTTTTATTATGATGGTACTTTAGATAATGTTTGTTTGCCACCAGTCATGTAGTAGTTAAGGGGACTGCGATTTCCTAGAAACCTCTCTCAGTTGGTGAAAACTACATTTATGGTCGCAGAGATTATATCAGCTACCTGATGGAAGATTGTGGTGGACATGAGCAGTAGTTGTCTGCAGGGGTCCATCCTAGCAATGCCCTTTTGAAGTGGACGCTGCGCCAGGCTGCGGGCTACCTGCGTTTCCATGACATTTGTTGACGTTCCGCTTGAGAGTATATCGAGAGGAAAACTTGAGGAAGCCGCCACAGGCAGGTACCCTAAGAGAGTGCTGTCAACTCTAACTTGAGGAAGCCGCCACAGGCAGGTACCCTAAGAGAGTGCTGTCAACTCTAACTTGAGGAAGCCGCCACAGGCAGGTACCCTAAGAGAGTGCTGTCAACTCTAACTTGAGGAAGCCGCCACAGGCAGGTACCCTAAGAGAGTGCTGTCAACTCTAACTTGAGGAAGCCGCCACAGGCAGGTACCCTAAGAGAGTGCTGTCAACTCTAACTTGAGGAAGCCGCCACAGGCAGGTACCCTAAGAGAGTGCTGTCAACTCTAACTTGAGGAAGCCGCCACAGGCAGGTACCCTAAGAGAGTGCTGTCAACTCTAACTTGAGGAAGCCGCCACAGGCAGGTACCCTAAGAGAGTGCTGTCAACTCTAACTTGAGGAAGCCGCCACAGGCAGGTACCCTAAGAGAGTGCTGTCAACTCTAACTTGAGGAAGCCGCCACAGGCAGGTACCCTAAGAGAGTGCTGTCAACTCTAACTTGAGGAAGCCGCCACAGGCAGGTACCCTAAGAGAGTGCTGTCAACTCTAACTTGAGGAAGCCGCCACAGGCAGGTACCCTAAGAGAGTGCTGTCAACTCTAACTTGAGGAAGCCGCCACAGGCAGGTACCCTAAGAGAGTGCTGTCAACTCTAACTTGAGGAAGCCGCCACAGGCAGGTACCCTAAGAGAGTGCTGTCAACTCTAACTTNACGTCTGAGGCCCTAGCCTCAGCGGTGACTTGCATTACCTCTCGTCTGGTGCTTCCACACTCAGCTCACACCACACTCTGGGAGTCGGAGAGATTATGTGCCAGGGCGCCTGCAGATAATACCGCTAGAACGGTAGGATAGTACCTCTTAATCCCGGGCAGTCTATCTGTGGGGGGGGACTCGATAACGTCTAAGGCCCTAGCCTCAGCGGTGACTTGCATTACCTCTCGTCTGGTGCTTCATACCACACTAAGCTCACACCACACTCTGGGAGTCGGAGAGATTATGTGCCAGGGCGCCTGCAGATAATACCGCTAGAACGGTAGGATAGTACTTCTTATTCCCGGGCAGTCTATCTGTGGGGGGTACTCGATAACGTCTGAGGCCCTAGCCTCAGCGGTGACTTGCATTACCTCTCGTCTGGTGCTTCCACACTNCAACTCTAACTTGAGGAAGCCGCCACAGGCAGGTACCCTAAGAGAGTGCTGTCAACTCTAACTTGAGGAAGCCGCCACAGGCAGGTACCCTAAGAGAGTGCTGTCAACTCTAACTTGAGGAAGCCGCCACAGGCAGGTACCCTAAGAGAGTGCTGTCAACTCTAACTTGAGGAAGCCGCCACAGGCAGGTACCCTAAGAGAGTGCTGTCAACTCTAACTTGAGGAAGCCGCCACAGGCAGGTACCCTAAGAGAGTGCTGTCAACTCTAACTTGAGGAAGCCGCCACAGGCAGGTACCCTAAGAGAGTGCTGTCAACTCTAACTTGAGGAAGCCGCCACAGGCAGGTACCCTAAGAGAGTGCTGTCAACTCTAACTTGAGGAAGCCGCCACAGGCAGGTACCCTAAGAGAGTGCTGTCAACTCTAACTTGAGGAAGCCGCCACAGGCAGGTACCCTAAGAGAGTGCTGTCAACTCTAACTTGAGGAAGCCGCCACAGGCAGGTACCCTAAGAGAGTGCTGTCAACTCTAACTTGAGGAAGCCGCCACAGGCAGGTACCCTAAGAGAGTGCTGTCAACTCTAACTTGAGGAAGCCGCCACAGGCAGGTACCCTAAGAGAGTGCTGTCAACTCTAACTTGAGGAAGCCGCCACAGGCAGGTACCCTAAGAGAGTGCTGTCAACTCTAACTTGAGGAAGCCGCCACAGGCAGGTACCCTAAGAGAGTGCTGTCAACTCTAACTTGAGGAAGCCGCCACAGGCAGGTACCCTAAGAGAGTGCTGTCAACTCTAACTTGAGGAAGCCGCCACAGGCAGGTACCCTAAGAGAGTGCTGTCAACTCTAACTTGAGGAAGCCGCCACAGGCAGGTACCCTAAGAGAGTGCTGTCAACTCTAACTTGAGGAAGCCGCCACAGGCAGGTACCCTAAGAGAGTGCTGTCAACTCTAACTTGAGGAAGCCGCCACAGGCAGGTACCCTAAGAGAGTGCTGTCAACTCTAACTTGAGGAAGCCGCCACAGGCAGGTACCCTAAGAGAGTGCTGTCAACTCTAACTTGAGGAAGCCGCCACAGGCAGGTACCCTAAGAGAGTGCTGTCAACTCTAACTTGAGGAAGCCGCCACAGGCAGGTACCCTAAGAGAGTGCTGTCAACTCTAACTTGAGGAAGCCGCCACAGGCAGGTACCCTAAGAGAGTGCTGTCAACTCTAACTTGAGGAAGCCGCCACAGGCAGGTACCCTAAGAGAGTGCTGTCAACTCTAACTTGAGGAAGCCGCCACAGGCAGGTACCCTAAGAGAGTGCTGTCAACTCTAACTTGAGGAAGCCGCCACAGGCAGGTACCCTAAGAGAGTGCTGTCAACTCTAACTTGAGGAAGCCGCCACAGGCAGGTACCCTAAGAGAGTGCTGTCAACTCTAACTTGAGGAAGCCGCCACAGGCAGGTACCCTAAGAGAGTGCTGTCAACTCTAACTTGAGGAAGCCGCCACAGGCAGGTACCCTAAGAGAGTGCTGTCAACTCTAACTTGAGGAAGCCGCCACAGGCAGGTACCCTAAGAGAGTGCTGTCAACTCTAACTTGAGGAAGCCGCCACAGGCAGGTACCCTAAGAGAGTGCTGTCAACTCTAACTTGAGGAAGCCGCCACAGGCAGGTACCCTAAGAGAGTGCTGTCAACTCTAACTTGAGGAAGCCGCCACAGGCAGGTACCCTAAGAGAGTGCTGTCAACTCTAACTTGAGGAAGCCGCCACAGGCAGGTACCCTAAGAGAGTGCTGTCAACTCTAACTTGAGGAAGCCGCCACAGGCAGGTACCCTAAGAGAGTGCTGTCAACTCTAACTCATTACAATAAAATATGAAATAAAGTATATACTTAGAGAGTATGTTTATTTCTCCCCAGAGTCCTGAAAATGAAGACGCTGAAACCTCACTATTTTTATCGTATTCTTTAGTTTGCTTGATTCATTCTCAGAGATCTGTTCTACCTGTCCGCAACTTAGTCACCTCCTATTTACTCTAAATTTATAAACATTCAAAAGGGATTATCAAAGAATATTTTATTAGACTTCTTTGTAAATAGCACTGAAAGTTAAGATTAATTATTTTATATAGTAGAGTTCGTTTACTGTTAGTTATTTATTGTATTATTGTATATTCCTAAAGTCCTATACTATGTAAAATAAAGGTTATTAAAATTTAATAGACTAAAAAAACTCTGGTGGTCATATATCCTCGTATCAGGGAGCGATATTCTAATCTTCAATATCAATTCTTCATTATGAATAAATTTTAGGAAAATATTTTATTTTTTCAGAATCATAGTCACCTACGGGATGTAAGACCACTTATGTAGACTCTGCGCTAACCGTGTTCTGTCTGGTTATGTGTACCACTGCCCGCACCAAATATCACTTTCCTAAATGTTTTCGATAAATCCAAAGTCCTACCCAACCCCCCCATCCTAAGCGTCCAAGATACTTCTTTGTTCACAAGATTTCCTCAGAGGAGTCCAACGAGAGTCTACTGCTGTGACCTCTTGTATTCGCTTTCTGCAACAGCTGGAGAACTTCCTTGAAAACAAGCTCTTTTGCGTTTTCTCCAAATAAAAAGTCCATGTGGTTAAATTCTCTTTTCGGTACCTTGTATATCGTAAACTTCGAACTTATGTTTTTCAGTCTCATTATGTTCTGAAAAAAAAAATTAAATCAATTAATATGAGTTTTTGAATGGGGATTTAGCTGTTGGATGTATCAATGGGTTTTGATTAGGTATAAAATAACAAAATTCTTTTATTCTCAATAAAATTTTTTTGGTGTTTTTTTTATTTATAACTGTTAGCCTCCCTTTCAACGACATAGGGTCGAGTAGGGAGGGGACATCTACAGGTTGCCACTCCATTCTTAACATGCATAGCCGAAGACGAACTTTAACTTGTCGATGAAAGCTTGCTTCAGGAGGGACTGCAAACGGATCCCACTATGCGTGCCCCAAAGTCTCAATATTCGAATACAAAAATATGATAATTATGAAATACAGACAACGTCTTTTTACAGACCGTCTTTTTTTTACCCCCATCCGAGTACCTAGAGTGATGAAAGGGCATGCTGCCGACAGCCATCCTATTTATAAATTCCTTTCCGGCCCTTAAAACAAAATTTTTTTTTTTTTTATTGTAGCGTCCCACTACTTCAATGTATGTTTTTAAGAAATAATATAGATATGTCAATGATGATAAGCAAATATATTTTAGTTTTAAATTTCTATGCTGTACTCCTTATATCAGCCAAAATGTTCAAAACTACAATTTAAATACTAACAATAGAATTGTAACCAAATTTCAAAGCTTATGTTACAAAAACCCCGTGAAACTTCTCTAAAAACACTCCCTTCTTTACTTCAAACGTTTCCCAATCACCCCCAGCACAACCCGATGCTACAATCCTTTATATTAATGAAAACCCATATTTAAGAAACCCCTTTGTACAACCCTTCTGAAAAATCATCCACAATCAATATACTCAGTAGAAATCCCCTACCAAAGAAAAAAAATCTACTTGTTCTAATACTTCTACTTCATAAGATTACTCAGCTGAAACTCACTGAGAAAGCTCCCGGTCCCAGAAGTACAAGAACACTACTGAAATTCTTCTTTTAAAAATCTCCAAAATTAAGCCTCTGTCTCCAAAACCTATATCCAGTAGAAATCCTCATGATTTAGTGCCAGCAGTAGCTCAGGATTGACGGGAGGGTAAAAGTTGGAATTTTAGTAAAATTTTCAAAACCAGTTGGGTAGAAGTGGTTACTAGATCACCATTAAAGAAAAAGGATTGATGTCCTACACTTTCTGTCAAAAACTCCATTTTCTAAATATATAAATTTTTNATGTTAAAAAAAAAAAAAAAAAAGAAAAAAAAAAATTACCGAATAACCCTTTTGTCTCAAAAGCCTATATCCAGTAGAAATCCTCATGATTTAGTGCCAGCAGTACCTCAGGATTGACGGGAGGGTAAAAGTTGGAATGTTAAATTTATAAAAGCCGAATTTTAGTAAAATTTTCAAAACCAGTTGGGTAGAAGTGGTTACTAGATCACCATTAAAGAAAAAGGATTGATGTCCTACACTTTCTGTCAAAAACTCCATTTTCTAAATATATAAATTTTTGAGTTTTAAATTCCTAGATCAAAAATAAATATTTAAGATATCTGATTCAACTAAAACAAGTATATTTTGTTTCAAATATATTTGCTTATTTCAGAAAAATTAAAAAAATTGTAATATGTTAAACAATTGCTTGTTACACATGTTTATTAGTTATATATTTTTGAAATAAACAAATATGTAAAGCTGATTTCAGTAGGAAAGGAATTCATAAAAATCAGTAGCAAATAGATAAAATCAACATAAGAGAGGGTGAAAGGTTAATTCCACGAAAGTTTTAAAAAAAAATTAATAATTACAATTTTACTTTTGAATACAATATGATATTGCACAATATACATTAAATAATTTATTTAACGTAAATTACAATAATATACAACATAAATCTCACTCTCATAAGATATACAGTTAATTTTAATTTTCAAATTTAAATTTAAAAAAAAATTATGTAATTAAGTTACTTTTCAAGTAAACTTCTTTTAATTACATTTTAACAAGTCCTAAGGTTTTATTCATTTTGGAACTTTTTCAGTATAGAATTACACAAACTACTCCAGCAAAATACAATCCTCTTTCATAATATGATGACAAAGGTTTATAGGTTAATACTCTTACTTTTTGATGAGTTAAACAACAATACGAATGTACTTTTTAATGTACTAAAGCGCATTGCATAATGCCCTTTGTTTTAAAACGAACTCTCCATGATGGGTTGGCATTTAGACTCTAATAACACGCTTTTGTATTTTAAATATCTCTGATGATTCATTTATCGTTCCCTATAATAGTAATCAATATTTCATTATAAAAATGTGTTTATATATATATATATACACACACATTCCCCTCAAAACTCGCCTCATGGCACTACTGTGAAGAGCTTGAGTTCCTTACGGGAAATTTACTAAAAACCAAAGGTTCCACTTAAGCTGGACAGAAAGTAAGAAAGTGAAACTTACAGGAACAGTTGATACGTCATCTCCTTCGCTATATATCAGTGTCGTGGGAGTCATATAGTTCTTCACATTATATATTACTCCTGTTCTATTCTTCAGTGGATCAGAAAAAGTCGATGGTTCTTCTGTAAAATAGAATATACATTTGACTACTATTGAACACTGTATTGCACAATGTATATCATACTGTCGTTACTGAATACTGTACAGCGCTAAACCTTGTGGCGACCACTTACTTATTTCTACCATGTCGCTTATGCGCTTTCCTGATAAAGTAATACAATTTTTGATTATTATATTTTATAGTATATGTACACAAAAGTATATATTTCCTATTATTATAGTTTGAATTATTATGTTCTATTATGTTTGATAATAACTGAAATATATATATATA
>KZ806914.1:605424-618996 GCA_000696205.2 Oncopeltus fasciatus | reverse complement strand
TTCATGCATTTTTTATAAATTTATGTTAATCTATATTTATAATATGAGTTAAGCAAAATCAATAAATATAGAGTTATTGCCTTACAATATATATATATATATATATATACCCTGTAATTTTTGATGGGGTACATTGTTGTACTTGCTTGTCTATCCCAGGACGTAACCCGCCCTCAGAGAGGGGCCCAAGTTAACCCGCGATAGACTATCTGGCACCCATCTTCTCCTTATCGTAGGATAAGAAGGATACTAGGCAGGGAGTTAAGTAGGGAGTGAGAGGGGGAGAAAAATGCCAGTGCATTCACTCCCTTGGTATTTTAACTAAACTGGCTGGAGTAGGAGGCCCCTTGGCCACCTCCTCTTGAGGCGTCGGGGATGGTGGTCGGGATGAACGTGGGATGCCAGGGAGAGGAATAGAGGATTCGGATGTCCATGGGGGTTTGTGTGGAACTTATCAAACCTGGAGGGGATGAGGTCGGAAACAAAAGGTACTTGCAGGTCAGAATGGATGGTTTTATTGGATACGGTTTTATGGTTTTATAAATGGTTTTATTGGAGGGAGGAGTGTTGAGGATTGTGCGAAGAACTTTGGACTGGAACCCCTGGATACATCTAATGTTTGATGGCTTCGCTGTGCCCCACAATTCAATACCATATGTCCAGATAGGTCTAATTAATGTTTCGTATAGAGTCTATTGTTGTTCTGGACCTGTGGTTCAGCAATCTGTAGAGCTGTCCAAAGCGTCTGTTTAGTTCTTGTCTCTTTGTCTGTAAGTGAGTCTTCCAGGTTAGTTTACTGTCTAGGTAGAACTCAAGGTAGCGGACTGTCGGAAAGGATGAAAGAGGATGGTTATTAAGGAGGACTGGCGGATATTGACCTTTGCGAAGTGTGAAGGTGACATTGACTGATTTATTCTCATTTAGGAGTATTCGCTAGCATTTGACCACTGGAAAATGGAGTTAAGGTGGGATTGAAGGTTATTTGAGGCAGTGTAAGGATCCGAGTTGCAGGAGAGTATGGCTGTGTCATCTGCATAGGACACGAGGAGTGTGTCAGGTTGTGTTGGGATGTCGGCAGTGAAAAGGATTTAAAGAACAGGACCAAGGACACTACCCTGTGGAAATCCCGCTTCAACGGGGTAGAGGTCAGAATACTCCGGACCATTGCGGACTTGATGTATCTATCGGAAAGATAGGACATGATGATTAGGTAGTAAGGTTGTGGAAGGATAGACTTGAGTTTAAAGAGCAAGCCCCTATGCCAAACCCTATGCCTGAGTCACGTCAAGGAATGCAGAAGAGCAATATTCCTTACACTAAAGTGCGTGGGAGAAGCGATCTATAACTGGGAGACCTTGTTGAATTGTGGAGTGCTTATTTCTAAAGCCAAATTGGTGATTAGGAACAAGGTTCATGGAGTCGAGGATTGGTATAATTCTTAGCAAGTGGATCTTTTCGAACATTTTGGACATTATGGGGAGGAGGCTGATGGGAGGGTAAGAGGAAGGAAGTTTGGGTGGTTTACTTGGTATAGGAAATAGGATGATATTGGAGAGTTTCCAGAGAAGAGGGAAGTAGGTGGTGCGGAGAATGCTATTGTAAAGGTAGGTTATAAAGAGGATTGCTTTTTTAGGGAGTTGTCGTAAGTGAAATAATAATGAAGATATTGAAGTTATTTAATTTGGTATCTGCAGACTTGAACATGGTAAACGTAAATGTAATCTTCAGAATAACTGAGTGCGTGTCTGGCTCTGGTGGTTAGAACAGCGTGCACTGTGATTATGGAGTCTGTCCTTCAACTTAGAAGAACAGAAATAAAAATTACACAATTTACAGGTGTTGCTGAGGAATGGATCTTATGCGTTAGGGGGTTGTGGACACTGGAGAACGTTGTTGGCCAAACACCTTTATGCACTGAGCATGTATTGTTAGAGACAGAGAACTTTCTCCTCTTCAGTATATCTTGATGTGTGGGGCTTTCCGATGCCCGTGGTAATGCCCGGTATATGTCGTAATAAGGGGACTAACTGAGTGCTTTTCCTCTTTGGCATTGCTCATTGGTGAAGATCTACTCATGCATGATCCATTTCAATCCATATTGAAGCCTTCAAAGCGCTTTCAAAACCACATATCAGTGCTCTGTTCTTGTCGAGCTTCTCCTTTTTCCAGGATCTATACATACTTACGCAAATGTAAATGACATGCTAAAAACTGTGTAAAGATGAGAAATTTTAGAAAAAGACTAACTGGATAATTTGTTAACAACGAAATTATAAAAAAAAATTGTAAAACAAAAGAAATCATAATTTTCGGAGGATTAATATTTATTGATTGGTAGTGACGTAACCTTCAAATAAATAAAANAATGTAATCTTCAGAATAACTGAGTGCGTGTCTGGCTCTGGTGGTTAGAACAGCGTGCACTGTGATTATGGAGTCTGTCCTTCAACTTAGAAGAACAGAAATAAAAATTACACAATTTACAGGTGTTGCTGAGGAATGGATCTTATGCGTTAGGGGGTTGTGGACACTGGAGAACGTTGTTGGCCAAACACCTTTATGCACTGAGCATGTACTGAGACAGAGAACTTTCTTCTCTTCAGTATATCTTGAAGTGTGGGGCTTTCCAAAGCCCGTGGTAATGCCAGGTATATGTCGTAATAAGGGGACTAACTGAGTGCTTTTTCTCTTTGGCATTGCTCATTGGTGAAGATCTACTCATGCATGATCCATTTCAATCCATATTGAAGCCTTCAAAGCGCTTTCAAAACCACATATCAGTGCTCTGTTCTTGTCGAGCTTCTCCTTTTTCTAGGATCTATACATACTTACGCAAATGTAAATGACATGCTAAAAACTGTGTAAAGATGAGAAATTTTAGAAAAAGACTAACTGGATAATTTGTTAACAACGAAATTATAAAAAAAAATTGTAAAACAAAAGAAATCATAATTTTCGGAGGATTAATATTTATTGATTGGTAGTGACGTAACCTTCAAATAAATAAAAAAAAAATAAAAAACATTAATTAAGATTTAACTAAAAAAAAAAAAAAACTTAAAAAGTATATCAACTATGTCAAAAACACCCACAAAGACAATATTAACAATATTGAATGTCTTACCTGAGTACATGTTCCGTCTGCAGTGTTCTAAAATTTTCAGACTTGTTGATGTAAAGGAATTCGCAAGGTACAATTTCAAATTCGTCTATAATAAAATGTTGGAAAAAAAATTGTTAATTTTGACAAAACAGCTGCGCCTATTTGTCAAAGATCACTGATGAGAATACTCACAGGGTCGAATTCATCGTGGGGATTCCCTTGCTTGTAGACTAACTGGCAAGCGTAGTGAGTAAGCAGCCTGTCATCGCATAATTTCCAATATATTTTATCTACGTTGGGAAACCAATCTCCATCACCAAAGTGCCCTAGCATGAAAGGCTGAAAACATAGTTTTATGGGTGGCAAAATGATGCATTTTTATGCAAAAAATGCAAGGGAATAGAATAAAAAATCACACTGCCGCAGCCTACCTATTCTGTACTCATCAACCCACATTACACCATAGCCTAATTTTCTACCCTAAACATTCTCACTCCTAATCTTCCAACTCTGTACTACTCTATTTCACATATTACATCTTGTCCTAGTTTTTCTACCCTAGTAATTCTCTACCTTAATCCCACCCTTGTCAAACAACCCTAGTCTACCCATTACACTCTAGCCTAGTCTAACAACCTCAAACATTCTATTATAATCTCACTATAATGTTGTTATAGTATTGAGATGCTGTTATTTTAATAAAATATTCTGAAGTCATATTACTTGTAAATTTATTTGTTTCTTAATTGTGTTTAGACTAATGACTGATTACCGAGGCTCTCATTCCGCATACTACTTTCCGATGCCCGTGGTAATGCCCGGTATATGTCGTAATAAGGGGACTAACTGAGTGCTTTTCCTCTTTGGCATTGCTCATTGGTGAAGATCTACTCATGCATGATCCATTTCAATCCATATTGAAGCCTTCAAAGCGCTTTCAAAACCACATATCAGTGCTCTGTTCTTGTCGAGCTTCTCCTTTTTCCAGGATCTATACATACTTACGCAAATGTAAATGACATGCTAAAAACTGTGTAAAGATGAGAAATTTTAGAAAAAGACTAACTGGATAATTTGTTAACAACGAAATTATAAAAAAAAATTGTAAAACAAAAGAAATCATAATTTTCGGAGGATTAATATTTATTGATTGGTAGTGACGTAACCTTCAAATAAATAAAAAAAAAATAAAAAACATTAATTAAGATTTAACTAAAAAAAAAAAAAATAACTTAAAAAGTATATCAACTATGTCAAAAACACCCACAAAAACAATATTAACAATATTGAATGTCTTACCTGAGTACATGTTCCGTCTGCAGTGTTCTAAAATTTTCAGACTTGTTGATGTAAAGGAATTCGCAAGGTACAATTTCAAATTCGTCTATAATAAAATGTTGGAAAAAAAATTGTTAATTTTGACAAAACAGCTGCGCCTATTTGTCAAAGATCACTGATGAGAATACTCACAGGGTCAAATTCATCGTGGGGATTTCCTTGCTTGTAGACTAACTGGCAAGCGTAGTGAGTAAGCAGCCTGTCATCGCATAATTTCCAATATATTTTATCTACGTTGGGAAACCAATCTCCATCACCAAAATGCCCTAGCATGAAAGGCTGAAAACATAGTTTTATGGGTGGCAAAATGATGCATTTTTTATGCAAAAAATGCAAGGGAATAGAATAAAAAATCACACTGCCGCAGCCTACCTATTCTGTACTCATCAACCCACATTACACCATAGCCTAATTTTCTACCCTAAACATTCTCACTCCTAATCTTCCAACTCTGTACTACTCNACACACACGCACACACACACACACACACACACACACACACACACACACACACACACACACACACACACACACACATCATTCTGAACAAGCATCTCTATAGGAAATCTGTTAAAATTAAACAATAAGAATCTAGAATAAGAAATCTTTGACAGCTGAGATGTTGATGAATGTTTTGAGGAATTTTGAATATCATAAGTCCTTCGTGTCTGGACAACCGTAGGACTCTGAAGAAAGAGATTAGTGATACGGTCGACTCCATAGAAAGGGAAATATTTATTACTTACAACATATTGGCTGATGATAAATCTGAGGATTGAGTTTTGCACTTCATTGCCGTAGACAACTGGAGCCAGACCAACAACGAAATTGAATTTGCTGTTGTATTCGGGACAGGTGGTGAGGAGGACGGCCAAGACAGTGTAGCCGATCGAGACGCCGATGTAGTTGGCAGTTCGGCTCCGGGTGACCTCCAGGATGTGTTGCAACATCTCCTTGACATCAACGCGCGCCACCTCGTCCAATCTGCAACAGACAGGTCCTAAGGGGGTGCTCCCTAACTTCTTTCTAGTGCAGATTTCACTCAAATCCAAGGTTCACTGTCGATTATATTATTTTCTTATAGGTTATATATAATACAGATTATCTATAGATAATCACATAAATTAAGCTATCCGCCAAGGTCTTGGACAATTGACTTTTGATGAAGAATAAAAATGTTGATCTCTAATATTAATTAGCCTAGTAGCGGAGCTAAATATGTGATTTTTTAGAAACAATTAAAAATTAAAATTGGAATCTTTCGCCAGATAAATTATGTAATAAATTGTGCTTTCTCCAAAATTTTCATACCACGGCATAGACCTCTTCTCGTGATTGTGTCAGGGAAGTGAAGTTCGGTTTTTATCATATCTAATTAGAGAGGGTTTAGAAGGGTTTTCTCTGCAGTGTACCTCACCGTCCACTGAGATCGTGGGAGTCCTTTGGCTATTCTGTTCCTAGAGCTATTTACACAACACCACGTCGATTTACAATCGTTCGAACCTCCATCTTAGTCTCCCTTGGCTCTCACACCTCTATTACTGACCGACCACCGATAACCTCCTCTGTATCCAAAATACTTCTGACACTTAACTCTGGATCTTACAGTATTACCTCATGGGACTGGCAAACAAGTAATAATAAGCGCTACAGCTGTAAACATACAAGTAATAATGAAGAGAGGACACTATTCAGGTAATAAATAGATTTGAGGAATTAGAGATTATATCTATATTTAACTATAAAACAAGGGGAGTTGGACACTTCTATCCGCTCTTTCCTACAGATAAGTCTTGGCTCCCTATTTTGTAAGCACATTGTTTTTCCTGCTTGTAATATCAAAGCAGCCATTTCTGTAGCTGTCAAGCAGCATTAGTTTATCTCGATACGGAATTTTATATTAACTAGGATCGTAGAAGGGTACTTACGAAAAATTCCAAAATTCCTTGTCTGAAGCACTGTAGGAGACATGTTCTCGTGCATTTTTTCCTCCACGAAAATTTAGGAGCCAGACGTCGTGTCCATGATCGGACATTATGAGACCTGTAATATAGCAAATAAATCTCTGATGACAACAAAAATATTGTTCTAATATATATATATATACTATTTNCTACTCGAATAATAATATTAATGGTGTATAATAGACAATATAAGTTAACTAATAAGAAAAATAACTTTAGTCTAATAATATTGATTATAACAGTAATTAACAAACATTTTCTGACTTTTAGATGAGTGGATGTCTTTGAAAATACTGACCAATCGTTGATCCATCGAGTGCCATGTATCTCTTGTGATAATCTCTACTTGTTTGGTGCAGCGATCTAGTTTTGTCGCTTCTATGGAACTTGAAAACCAAAAGATAATTTATATATATATATATATATATATATATACATAATTTTTTCAAACTCTCAAATAAAATCAACCACTCCATGGCTCTTGCCTTGGGAAAAGTGCTATATTAACAAAACCCACAGATCTGGGACCAAAGAGAAGCTTGGCCAGGTCAGGACTCGAAGTCACTACCATATTGGTTCCACGAAGATATAATGGGTTAATAATTTTTGATAAATCTTGTTCAAATGTAACTAGTAGGGAGTAAAATTGTATTTGACATTTATATTTTATGCCTATATCTAACATAATTTTTAATATAAATACTTTAATTTGTTGTCGATGAATAGCGAATTTGTCTTTTGATGAAAAAAAAAAATGTCTGTCACAGAGAGGCTGACTAAGATTTCTCATGTTTCATTAAAACTGAATATATTTTATTCTACAAGCTGGAGAAGACAATCCAAGTAAAATAGGAGATCTCTAATACTGGTCCTAGACTAGCCCGGGGGGAAGTTACATTGTTACCGTTGGCCGTCGAGTATTACCCAATTGTTGGGTAATTTTCTTATTATTGCTGACGTTTCGACTGAACTTGAAAGTCATAATCAGGGCGATAATGATGTCTGGAGAGACCTTCGAGGGAGGCTTATGGTGTTTATTTATTTATTTCAGAGTGTAGACCTCAATTGAGCTCTGAAATCTCTCCAGACATCACTATTGCCCTGATGACGACTTTCATGTTCAATCGAAAAGTAGGCAATAATAATTTTTTGGGGTATTTTATTTTTTTGATCCAAGCCGAAATCTTGACATATTTCTCCAGCATTCATAGTTACATTCTAACATGTATGAAGTGATGTAAGCAACGATCTAGACCCAAAAACAATAGCCTGAGATTTTTTGACATCCAGAGAAAGCTTGTTTGTCAAAGCCAATGAACATCTTGTACATTGAATTTAGGTTTTCTTGAATTTTTTTTGAATGGCGGATTGTAATTTTTCTGGAGGGAAGGACAGGTATATTTGGGTATCATCTGCGTAAATGTGATAGAAACAGTGTCTAATGGAAAGGTTGTGGTCATTAATATAGACAGAGAACATGGTAGCAGAGATGCTAGAACCCTGCGGGACCCCAGATGTAATAGGAAGAGGAGAAGATGTAGGTGCTTCGGGGATAGAAACTACTTGGGATCGGCCTGACAGGAATGAGTGAAACCAAAGAAGGGAATTCTTGGAGAAGGAAAGGTGTTAAAGTTTAGAAAGCAGAGCGGAGTGATCAATCGCATCAAAGGCTTTTGTGAAACTGGTAAAAGATCTTCAAGAGTAATGTCGGAGAAAAAGAAATTGTGTGGGTTAAAATGAGAGCGGCTTGGTAAGGAAATATAAAGAGGAGAACTCTGGGACTGCGAGGAGGAAGTAAAATAAGTGTTAAAGTCATCAGGAGACCCAGGGAAATGAGGAATATTGAGAGAGGGTTTGCACAAGTAAAGGCTTCTGAGGATGTTCCACTTGGACTTAGGCTCCCAACAGCAGAGGAAAACGCCTCATGAAGTAAAGCGAGAAGGTCTTTCAAAGAGCGGCTTGAGCCCGGTTCCGGAGACGTCTGTAGGCCGCGTATTCCTGTGGATGACCAGCACGTCTAGCGCGCCTCCAGGCAGCCTCCCGCCTTCTCCTGAGATCTCGCACTTCATCGCTTAACCAGGGCGCAGGGGGGCGGCGAAATAGACAGATTTCAAAAGGATCAGGGGTATTGAGGATGGAAACAAGATAATTTGTCAAGATTGCTATCTTTTGATCGATCGAAGGAGAGGGAAAACTTTGTTTTACTTTAAAAAAATTTACCTTCTATGTGAATAAAAGAAGCGTTCTATCCATAAATTTAGTTGATTGAAGGCTATATAAAATTAAATATCATCAAATAAACATGTTACTTAATGATGAAATCGAATAAAAAAAAAAAATGCCATGATAAAAAGAATGAATTATTGCCTTTGTTAATCCTGTTTGGTAGTAGAGGGCAGTAGAAGGGATGGACAAAAAGGAGCCAAATGTTGTCCACAGCCGACCCGCGCACCCTCATTCCAACCTTCCCATGAACTTCAGGCTGAATTAGAAGGCTTGGGAGCAAGGATAGGTCCTTATAGGGTGCGCATGTGCCTGCTTCATCCATAGTCCATCAAGAGTCTCAGAAGTCGTCTTAATCAACCAGCCCCAACTCAAACTGAAAGCGCCCTCTGATTGATGGCCGAGGCGAATAGTCCTTTTCACTGCTATAATTTCCGTCACTACTCTGGCGGAAGTTGACATAATGAATGCGGATTTATGCCCCATTTATTCCCCCTGATTTCTTTCGTAGACAATTTTTGTAAAATCAATATCAACCCTACTTAATTTCGTTTTGTATATATGTACATATTTACTTACTGTGCCTTCAAATTGCAAAATGTTTTGTTATAAACAGAATGTAATGAAAATTATTTTTATAAAAAAATTATATATATAAAAACATTATGCTTATCTTCGCTAAAATTTTGAATGATTTGCCAACAAAATTATCTCAGTTAAATAGTGCTTTTCTGGTCTTAAATGACGCTTAGCTTAACTGGAAAGTTGGTTAACTTATCTAAAAAAGGACTTTACTTTGAAAAAATTATGTTTAGCTCAAGTGAATCTGAAAGATGTTTAACTATCATAAAATTAAGCTTCAACAAGAAGAATTGTAACTTTCTTGCATTAAATGTAGATTTTCCTGACTAGAATGTTGCTCAGTATGAACTAAATGATGTCCAGCACAGCTGAAATGATCTTTAAGTTTGCTAAGACAGTCTTTTTATATATTAAATTCATATAAATTTTATGATAAGCTGGCCTAAAGTGGTACTTGACTCGATTGAAAATATACTTCACTTTGCTAAAATAGTAATTAATTAAGCTAAAATGATAATAATGCTTAGATAGTGCTAGAATGATGCTTAACTTGTCTAAATTAATTAAGCACAGCTTTCATAAAATGTACTTATGTTACTGTTGTCTTACCAAGTGAACCGTTTCGACCCCGTGACACAAAGACAGCTGAGCAGCTGAACAACCCGTGCATAATCAGCAATGGAGGCTGACCATCTTTGACTTTTATTTCTCTGTTGAGGATTCTGTACATGGGTAGGATGTAGCCGTCAGACGTTTGAATTCTGTGCACTTCTACGTCAAAGCCATTCTCTCTGATCAGTTCCTCCTGCAACAGACAAGCACGAGGTATTCTTTAATTTAATATTTAACCATCTAATAGTCTTTATTGGAAGACTATTTGAAGTATTTTGTCTTGTGTTTCTTCTGAAAATTTGTTTATAAGCAGGGTTCTTCTGATATAAAAGGATTAATTTCCCTCGTCCAATACTGTCAACAATTTCGTTTCTTTTTTATTTATCAGAATCTAGTTTGTCTTTGTTAAAAATTTATGATTCTTAAAATATTCACTAGCAAGTTCATCAATCACTAAGACGTCTTTCAGTTCACGAAAATAAAGAATTTCGTATGTGTCAAAATTAATTTCCATACGTGTTAATTTAATGGATATCCCGTTATTTAAAAAAAATAAAAACAGATATTGAAAGTAAAAAAATTACGATAATTGTAATGAAATAAAAGTTTCCATTGATTTTTAATTGTTTTTCTTTCGTAGCTTATTATGAAATTATATACAATTATTTATGTACTATGATATATTTAATTCATTAAATATGGTCATAAATAAAAAATTAAAATGTGAGTTATTTGTTCTTACATGTCGGAGTTACCTTATTGCTTTAATAAGTGTAAAACAATTAAAGCTGGCTTTAGACAGTTTGGGAGGGAAGAGTAGTGATATCACTTCTGTAGTGTAATGTAAGCAAGTTGAATGAGGAAATGGTGCAGCTACATTTGCTCCTGCAGCCATTAGAGCAAACCATCCCTTTAAAGGGCTAGATATCTGAAGGTTAGCCCCTCGACAAATTGGTAGGACCAGAGGTATGTACTGTAATGTAAGCAAGTTGAATGAGGAAGCGGTGCAGCTACATTTGCTCCTGCAGCCATTAGAGCAAACCATCCCTTTGAAGGGCTAGATATCTGAAGGTTAGCCCCTCGACAAATTGGTAGGACCAGAGGTATGTACTGTAATGTAAGCAAGTTGAATGAGGAAGCGGTGCAGCTACATTTGCTCCTGCAGCCATTAGAGCAAACCATCCCTTTGAAGGGCTAGATATCTGAAGGTTAGCCCCTCGACAAATTGGTAGGACCAGAGGTATGTACTGTAATGTAAGCAAGTTGAATGAGGAAGCGGTGCAGCTACATTTGCTCCTGCAGCCATTAGAGCAAACCATCCCTTTGAAGGGCTAGATATCTGAAGGTTAGCCCCTCGACAAATTGGTAGGACCAGAGGTATGTACTGTAATGTAAGCAAGTTGAATGAGGAAGCGGTGCAGCTACATTTGCTCCTGCAGCCATTAGAGCAAACCATCCCTTTGAAGGGCTAGATATCTGAAGGTTAGCCCCTCGACAAATTGGTAGGACCAGAGGTATGTACTGTAATGTAAGCAAGTTGAATGAGGAAGCGGTGCAGCTACATTTGCTCCTGCAGCCATTAGAGCAAACCATCCCTTTGAAGGGCTAGATATCTGAAGGTTAGCCCCTCGACAAATTGGTAGGACCAGAGGTATGTACTGTAATGTAAGCAAGTTGAATGAGGAAGCGGTGCAGCTACATTTGCTCCTGCAGCCATTAGAGCAAACCATCCCTTTGAAGGGCTAGATATCTGAAGGTTAGCCCCTCGACAAATTGGTAGGACCAGAGGTATGTACTGTAATGTAAGCAAGTTGAATGAGGAAGCGGTGCAGCTACATTTGCTCCTGCAGCCATTAGAGCAAACCATCCCTTTGAAGGGCTAGATATCTGAAGGTTAGCCCCTCGACAAATTGGTAGGACCAGAGGTATGTACTGTAATGTAAGCAAGTTGAATGAGGAAGCGGTGCAGCTACATTTGCTCCTGCAGCCATTAGAGCAAACCATCCCTTTGAAGGGCTAGATATCTGAAGGTTAGCCCCTCGACAAATTGGTAGGACCAGAGGTATGTACTGTAATGTAAGCAAGTTGAATGAGGAAGCGGTGCAGCTACATTTGCTCCTGCAGCCATTAGAGCAAACCATCCCTTTGAAGGGCTAGATATCTGAAGGTTAGCCCCTCGACAAATTGGTAGGACCAGAGGTATGTACTGTAATGTAAGCAAGTTGAATGAGGAAGCGGTGCAGCTACATTTGCTCCTGCAGCCATTAGAGCAAACCATCCCTTTGAAGGGCTAGATATCTGAAGGTTAGCCCCTCGACAAATTGGTAGGACCAGAGGTATGTACTGTAATGTAAGCAAGTTGAATGAGGAAGCGGTGCAGCTACATTTGCTCCTGCAGCCATTAGAGCAAACCATCCCTTTGAAGGGCTAGATATCTGAAGGTTAGCCCCTCGACAAATTGGTAGGACCAGAGGTATGTACTGTAATGTAAGCAAGTTGAATGAGGAAGCGGTGCAGCTACATTTGCTCCTGCAGCCATTAGAGCAAACCATCCCTTTGAAGGGCTAGATATCTGAAGGTTAGCCCCTCGACAAATTGGTAGGACCAGAGGTATGTACTGTAANCAGTTAATTTATTAAAGTAAAATTATGAAAATTGTATAACGAAGATTACTGAACTAATTTCCATGAAATTCGCAGGTTACGCCTTCCTTGTGAGCAACCATGGTAAATATAAACATGATCATAATCTTATATGGGAAAATTGTAAAAGCTACACGTCGTTCTCAGAGAAGTCATGGAATCTCCATCATTTCATCCGCAAATAAATTGATTCAAATATGCAATGTTTCAATCTAGTGACAACACCTAACCTAACTCGACAGAAGATTGACATCCATTCAGGGTTAGGCATTGGAGTATAAGTGATTCCGCACTCACCCACAGCGAAATAAGCAGAAACCACCCACCCGCCCAAGATGGATCTTCTATCCTGATGACTCAGAACCATTCCTTAATGAAAGGACGATCTCGGAGTGTGTAAAGATTTTGATGGCCTCGAAGGAAAAGGACTGACTGATCGCACATGGATATTCCCCCTTTAATACCTAGGTAATTATTTTATAAGTTTATGATTTTGTTTACAGTCTCTATACATTTAAGATATGATTATATGCAACAAATTTATCGAAACTGAATTTTTTTATTCTCCTAAAGAATAAAAGCTATACAATGTTATTAATTATAGTTTATAAATATTGTAATCTGCTGTTTGATTTCAACTCTGATAATAGCTTACACAGTGGCTATTACAGAGTGGCTTTAAGTAATACATAAAATAATAAACATTTTAGTGTTTATTTTTTGCCTCCTAGAATAAATCCTTGCTATTTACGCTGAGCTGTTATTTACGTTTCAAGATTCTTAAATCTAAAAATCGAATAAAAGAAAAAAAAATCTTTAAATATATAATCAAATCATAGAAGAGCATAGTTATATTTTGCCTTAAACATCTTTAGATGTAATCTTCTCATATTATATTAATTATTATTTAAAGAAAATATATATTAAAAATGTAAGTAGCTGTAATGAGTTAACTGTACTTTTCTTTTTCTTAAATATAAATAATTAATGAGAGGGAACAGAAAATAAAAAACTATCTGTCCTCGCCAGGAATCGAACCTGGATCTCTTGCTATCCGGGCCTCGCGTGCTGACCATTACACCACAAGGACAGGCTAGTTATCTCACT
>KZ806914.1:592434-602585 GCA_000696205.2 Oncopeltus fasciatus | reverse complement strand
CGTCAGCACATTTAAAGCTAATCAGTATATATATATATATATATATATATATATAAAGTTTGTATTACTATTTCCAAAACTCGAAGAATTTAAAATCCATGTCTGCTCGAAGATTATATAAATCTCAAAATTGGTAAAACAAAATTATTGCTCATGAGAAACGCTCCTTAGAAAGAACTATACAACATACTGCTTAATTACCTCTAATCCCAGAAATAACCGATACAAATGAAAAGTACGTGATATATTTTTAAAATTCCTCACGCCTAAAGCCTACCTACTAGAGATAAAGAAGTCTCTTTTAAAATTAATGCATTATTTAAAAAAAAAATGTTTCTTAATAGATTTTGATAATTAATTTAGGTTCGAATATATTAGTTCAGAAACTAATATTTTTTTACCTACGTAAATAATATATAATTCACTAATTACGTATATATTCGCCTTGTTAAAGTTATATAAAAATATTATAATCCGTCCCCCAAGAGTAGCGTACACTAAGAATATTTTCAATTTTTCATTAGATATGCTATAAATATAGTTTAAAAAAAGTATGATCGCTAAAGCTGAAATATGTTCAAAAGGAAACCTTTTACAGAGCGTAAGATATATAAATTTCCCATAAGTTTCCTCTTAATTGCAAATTTTGGCCTTAGTACTAATAATTTAATTTAATTTCGAATTCCCCCTTCCTTTCACTCGTCCAATTTTCGCTGAAAATTAATTCATTCATTGCAATACATCCTTCAGAAATCTGCTTAGATTACACAGCTCCTGCGAAATGGTGTTTAATGTTACCAAACCAAATTCGGTATTTAGGCTTTATTTTTCCTATATTTTCTACGATTTTACCAAGAGTAGTAAAAAATGATGGTTATGTGGGTGTGTGTGTGTGTGTGTGTGTGTCAACTTTCTACAAACAACAATTTTCAGTGCAAAACGAAAAGATATGTTCATAAATGAACAAAATTGGAGGAATAGGACTTATGCATGTCAAGTCCAAGTAAAAAAAAGAAAGTTATTTAATGCGGTGGGCATGGTATTTGGTATAGAGAAATGAAACTCAACACGGATTTGTTTATTGATAAAAATATATATTTTAGGAATCACACAGCTTGCATGAGAAATCAAGAGAGGGGATTTATCTGAAACGTAAATTTGTAACCATACAGACTATCAGCTGCAAGTAGTCTTCTTCGTAGAATTAGGCCCACAGTTTTTAATTTAATTTCAAAACTAAGTTCTTTACAGGATGAAATTGGACGAATAAAAGTGGGTATTTGCTAAATCGTCAGGAACGAGATTTAATGTTTTTTCCACTATGGCAGGTTTAGAAGCCTAAATTATTTTATTTCTTAATAAAATTTAGCTTTTAAATGTAAAATAAAAAGCCGATGAATGGGATGAATGTGGGACCACCTCGTAAACGTCATGTGCGAGTAATAAACTATTTTTTAATGCTGCATACAAAAGACGTACGCATTCTACCTGCATGTGTTACACGAATTCGCCTGATTTACGCAGCTCCTGAGCGACATACTTTTTGAATTTATTTTCAGTAATATCACTCTGAAACACAGATATTTTGTAGCACGACATAAATTTTCAAAAGCAAAACAAGTGAGAACTATAATGGAGAAGTGGAAAATGGGCCAGAACGTGTCTAACGTGTTATCTCCCAGTGAGCACAGCTTCTTTCTGTATCCTTGGGATTTTGCATGCACAATTTTAGTAGAACCCTAATTAGTATTTAGCAAATTATTTCAATTCGAATTGAAAAACAAATCAAAGTTTTGATTAGATCACATATTTCATATGAATAAAAAAAGCCTACCGTGGTGGGACACTCCTCCTGAGACCAGAAGACCTCGTAGAAGTGAAAGATCTGCCAGGACACGACTCCTACTAGCAGAGCCAGGAGGCACTTCTTCACTGACTGTTCGTACATCCTGGCGGAAGAAGACTGTCAACTCCTGGGCCAAGGTTGTCGCCTCCATCTGCACTCTCTTATCTGTTGCACTGAGACACGACTCTCTCAGCTCACATATATTAGCTTTCCAATTGGCAATCAGATTAGTTATAAAATTTTACGAATATAACTGTATTTCATACAAGAAATGCAAGAGAGTCAGAAGAAAAAAACCTACTACCTCAGCCGAGACTCGAACCTGGGTCTCCTGCTTTCCGGGCAAGTATGCTAGCCACTTCACCACCGAGGCTAGATAGATAATCTCTTCTACTCCCCACACTTTACTCCGAGTCTAAACCCCCATGTAACATGAATATATCGTCTTATACTCGGATATTTGTTAGAGCCTCGTTTCTTCCTATATTTACATTTTAAATAATGTTTTTAGTTGTGGTAATTAATCCCACATTAAATTTTATACAATAAATGAAGAGATTATCTAGCCTGCCTTGGTGGTCTAGAGGTCAGCATACTTGCCCAGAAAACAAGAGACCCGGGTTCGAGTCCCGGCTGAGGTAGTTAGATTTTTTCCCGGCTCCCTTGCATTCCTTATATAAAATTTGACGTGGGAATTAATCCACAACTAAAATCGCTATACATAATTGTATCTATTTTATCCAAGGATCGTCATTATTTTTTAAGTATCTATGACACTGTCAAAATTTTTCATTTCTTGGAAAAGCCTGGTGGGGGGGGGGAGGGCGGTTAAAATTCGCCTTATCACACCTATACGGATCTCTTAAGCTAATCTGTCGTCCTGATCCTACTACAACACTGATGTATCTAGAGAATAGAGAGCTCAATATTCCTAATGGGAATAGACATTCTGTTTGTAGAACGGAAAACGAGTTCTTCATTCACTATCTGAAGTGATGAGGAGAAATATGTTAGTTTGTTTTTTAAAGCAGCGGGCGTAATAGTAGTTTAGAGCAATGAACTAAATGGATTTCTTTAGTTATAAAAAAAGAAAAAAGATAATAGAAAAATAGAGCAGTTGTGGGATAAAAAAAATAGGTGTGTGAATTTACCTAAATTCTGCATTTTAATTTAACGGACTAGAGTTACAATTATTTGTTTTTCTAAATGAAATTCACTATCCTGCCTTCAACTGGGAACTTACTATGCTAACTTGGAAAAATAAATATTGTATTCATTGTTCAACAAAAACGGACTAACGGGAGTAGGGGATTACCTGAAATGTCAAGTGCGAGAACAAAGGTTTTTTTAATGAAGTAGGCGTAAAATTATTTAGAGAAGATTTCTCTTTTTTTATTGATAAAATAATTACTTCAGAAGTTACATAGAAAATTTAAAATGATTAGAATTTGGGGCTTGTCTGAACTGAAAATATTATTTTTACATCCTAGAAGCTAGAAAAGTTGAATGATAAGATTGCCAAGGCTAACTGGCTCGCTGATCAGCATACATAATTACATTTAAATACCTTCTTTAATATATTTTTCTAAAAGTAGAGAATATAACTTTTAGAAAATTACATGTTACACCTAATACGAACCACAAATGCATTATGCACACTAATAATAAATATATATACACATATAAACAATTTTCAATTATGTATTTACCGTTTCTTCTTCCGGGTTGGGCCGCGTCAAGTTGTTGATTATGTCTTCCTTTAATCCTTCTTCCACCCATCCAATTTACCAAAAATGAACCTTAAATGCATAACTTGGTTTATATATTCTTAAAACATGAGTGCCCACCAACCCTCGAATTTACATTTTTAATTATAATCTTTGATGTACGTTTTTTATGAAACTGTCATAACATTGCATTTTACATCTGCCATGTTCCATAAATATTTCCTAACTCCAATAATAACAAGAATATTGAAGATTAGGTCCCCTCTTACACAACCAGGTAGCCATTTAACTATTTACAAAATGAAGCTATAATACTTAATATGGTTACTTCTTTTTAAAAATTTTGGATGCAATACTGTGCTCAGGTAAATATATAAATTTCAACTTCAATTATATAAGATTAATAAAATAGTGAAAAAATAATTCAGAAGTCTCATCATAGTACCATGAAGAATATCTTAATATCCTTTTTAAATTTTGTATTTGTTCTGGTATTTAATCCCACATTAATTTTATACAACGCAAGGGAATAGAATAAAATAAAATACAAATAAAATATTTAAAAAATAAATAAAAGCAAAAATACAAAACAAACGAGAGTCATTTAAACAGCTTGACAATGTTAGCTCCTTCGAGCATAAGACGATATATTCGTCGACCTCGGACTCTCGACATGGTGCAATTGGTAAACATGTGAGCCCGGTAAGCAAGAGATCCAGGTTCGAGTCAGATAGCCAGTAAGATATTTTCATTCCATTCCCTTGCATTTATAGTATAAAATTAATGTGGGATTAAATAACACAAAAAATATAATATTTAAAAAAGAAGTAAAGGAAAAAAAACGAGAGTCTAATCAACAGCTGACATGTTGAATTAACTTTTTATTTTGTAATAATTATTTCTGAAATATTGTATTAAACAAGGAATGAAGTGAATATGCAGGCGATACTCCAAAATAACAATTATGTGGAGTGCTGGTTCCAATTAATAGGGATTAAAAGATTGGGACCTTAATTAAAAAAAAAAAAACTACATAGTGATTTAAATCTTTACATATTTGGTGGAGTTTCCAGTATTATTAATGAATATCATATACAGCTGCTTAATTGATTTACTCAAAAAAAAAAAAACTTTTGAGGAAAAAATAACTTCACTTAATGGTTCAATTTACTTACCACCAAGATCATGCGATTTAACCCCATTGGATTATTTTCTTTATGTAAAGTTACTTGTCTACATCAATGAACCAGAGACAATTGAACTCCAGAAAACCAGCAGTGGAAGAGTTATTGGAGAAAAAAGAGGCAAATGCTGCGAAAAGTTTGTGAAAATTTGTGTTTAAGATTGCGCCAGCCATGGCCGAAATCATAATTAAACATTAATGTAATTTAATTTTCCATCCAATAAAGACCGCTTCATTGATATTAAAAATATATTTGTCTGGTTTATTATGATTTAGACTTGTGTAACTAAAAAAAACACCCTCCATAAGAATTGTGGAGAGCTTGGAGATTCCTAGATAATACTTTACACATTCCTTACTCATCAGCTGTGGAGCTTCATGTCTTCTGCGATACGAGTGATGGAGCATATGCTGCTGAGCGATCAGAGATAAACAGATTGATATGGCAATTAAAGTAAATGGAATCGTGGCAAAAACACGAGTTGCCCATTTAAGGCAGGTTTCTGTCCCGAGAATCGAGCTACAAGCGGCGGTTTCGGGTTGTCTTACTAAAGTTGTGCTTGGAGTGTTGTTTTTTTTCAGTAAAGAATATTTTTGGAGTGATTCAAAAACGGTTTCCCATTGGATTTCCCATAGCGAAGTTAGGTACCAAATGTTTTTGACTCACAGAAAAAGTTACGGTGGATCCCCAGTTAGGAATATCCTGTGGACGACAGTACCAAGACTAAAGTTAGGTTATCTCCAACTTGGTTTGGAGGACCGGGTTTTCCAAAAGATTATTAATGGAGCTCCCGCGGATCATTTAGAAGTGTTGAGGCAAATTAACTTTACAATAATTTCAGATGACTGTCTGTCTGTCAGCTTACCCGATGTCTTCCGGTTCCTAATTTTCAGAGATTTGTGAGGTCAACGGTTTGGGTTTAAACAAATTCGCAGCGGAGTCCAGTAACGAGGGAATCTTTCACTCGTCAAACGAGAAATACATGAAGCGAAGGGAATCTGGTGGAAGCAGGTTCAATGGGAAAAGTTTAAACAAAGAGTGACCGATCTGAAGAAAACAGCCGCCTATATAGATGTACACACTTTTTAGACAACAGAGGAGTTATGCGATTTCAAGGTCCTATAGAAAGGAACAGTGGTCCTAGATCCAAGCCGCCGATTTGTGATACTGCTTATAGATTATAATCATCGATAAGTGGTACATCAGGGTCGACTTGCTGCGACTGAAATATTGGATCCTGGGGCTCTGGGGAGCGGTACCAAGTTCATGGAACCGATACCAGATTTTCGCTAATAACCGCGAGAATCCTTCGAGCAACCAATGGTTCTACTACCCCGTACCTATTAAATACCGGTTTCAGACCTTTCCAATCCCCTGGTCACGACTATTTTGGACCACTATATGCAAGATGTGAAAGAGCAAAAGAAAAATTATACGTAGCGTTATTCACTTGCCTCACAAGGGCAGTACACTTAGAGGTGGTTCATGGACACATGGTGTTATTTTAGCAATAAGGTGGATGGCGAGTAGAAGAGAGTCCCCGAACGTAATTTGACAGGATCAACCTCCGAAGAGCCGATGGATTACTAAAAGATTACTTTACCAAACTATTCAAAACGATCTGGTATGTAGAAGCATTTAGTGACATTTTATCCCACCTGCAACACAGTGAGTGAGTCTAGTTAGATCCATTAAGAGAGGAGTTCTTCTCATAACAATGAAGCGCTCAGCACCTAGAGAAGACGTCATGCAAACACTATTGCTTGAAGCAGAACATTTAGTTATCAAGTTCCGGACTAGCAACAACTATCCCAGTTGATAATAGTGTCGGATTGAGGAAACGGTGGTAGCTAGCACAGCATCTCTCAGAACTATTCTGGAAGCACTGGCTTAGAGAATACCTTCTCTGCCTTGTCAAGAGGGCCAAGTGGTTTGTACGGAGAAAGTTATCAAGGTTGGGCAGGTAGTTTATCACCTCGACAGAATACACCAGCGAGGCACATGGAACCTGGAAGAATAGTCACTACTTTCCCAGGAAGGGATGGTATCACGAGTCTTCTTCTTATTTAGAACACTGGTAACTAGTAGCCTGCAGCTAGTAGGAGGGGAGGATGTTCATAATGCAAACATTTATGAATGTTGCTGAATGCAGCAGCCCCTTCTCTCTGTTGGAAGATAAGTTTCATTAATTCACATAAGGTAAGCTTTCCTTCCTTTCTTTTCATTTCATATTCAAGGGAACAGGACCAATACCATGAAACTGGGTACAAAAATCTTAACAGAAGCTGGAAATTATACAATATTGAAAATTATTCTGCATGTCCTTGATATTAGTTATATTAAAGGCATTAGCCTAGGAGGCGAGCAAATGTTTAAACAGCTTTTTCTCTCTCTCTCTCTCTCTCTCTCTCTCTCTCTCTCTCATTATTTACAAAATCATAAAACTAAAAAAAAAAATATTTTGGACAAATTTTTTTTTTCTTGGAAAAAAGTTTCAATGATGGTCTCAGAAGGAAATTAAAAACATTCAAATACTTAAAAATGTTTTTTAATTATGTATTTCAAATTGATTTTCGAATATAGATGTTCAAATAAAAAATAGATAAATATTTATTTCATATGATTTTAAATTATTTAAAAAAAATATAGTTAAAATGTTTTCCAAACAATATATTTTTCTTAATTTTTGAAAAATATTGAAATATATGAGTCAGCATTACTATAGTTAGCACGAAATCTCTTCCAACTCAATGTAATAAGTAATCTGGTCCTCTCTGTTATATGAAACTATAATTAATAGGTCTAATCCTCCTTACCACCACAATCAATTAGTTCAAGAACTAAACATTCTCTGAAATGTCTTAGACTCACATTAACTGTGGTAATATGATACAAGACCATTTCCGAGAATACCTGCACTGTGTAGCATATCGGTGATATATTATTATAACTGGATGAACTGGAAATTTTGAAACAAGTTTTCTTAACTACTTGAAAGTTAAGATAACAATAATGCTTCCTTTACAATTACTTTACAACCCATAATTATGCCATAATTACATCAAAACTTGTTTTATTTTGTTTTGATCCTTGTTTCAGAAAAATCTTTTCCTTTTCTACTTGAGTGCACAATTTTAGACAATATTGAATATTGATATAACATGCACCAATTTCAATGACTTCAGGCACAATGACATTGGGAAAATTGTGTAACAAAAATTTTATTTTACTGTGTAGCAAGCTCCAACTGAAAAATGCTACACTAATAAAATAAAGATTTGTAAAGAGTTGCTTTAAAAGTAAAGCCAGATTTAAAATCTTAGTACATTAATCAAAAACCAAGCAAATAAATTAAAAAACCATACTGTTGCAATCAGTATTCTCTCCCATTCGAGTATGAAAACTGAAATCTGGCAAATGAACATCCCTACTTGTCTTTAGGGAGTCACCCACTATTTTTAAATTGAAATAAGCAAGAATTTAAGTGTTGCATGACTAACAACCCTTAAGCCGACTGCTTTACTTAAAGATAATATAATTGCGAATATAAAATGTGCCTCATCTATTTAACCCTTTTATTTCCTATATTAGTACATATTTTTTGCTTCCTATTACTGTAGAAAATATGCTTGCTTCAGTTTTGTATATACATATGCAATATTTTATTTATATTGTCATGCTGGATATAAAATAATCCAATAAATTAGGAAGTTGCACATCATTATTTTTAGAGTTTAGGTATTTTTTCAGAATTTTTTTAGATATACCACACTGTATGAAGAATTCCACAATCATTTTTTCCCAAATATCTGTTTCTTCGCTAACAGACATGTATTCTAAAATTTAATGAGCAAAATATTATTTTCAAAATAATAGCATGTATGCTGTATAATGAAATATAATAAGAATAATAAGACATGTTGCATATAATATAAGGTTATAAAGTAATAGCAAGAGAAAATAAGAAAGCAAAATATCATTCTCTAAATGAAATGTAATTCAATTGATATTATTAATCAATATCTACTATTTGTATATTTTAGTTATGCAGCCTAGAGCAAACTAATAAAATAATCTTATTCAAATGTGCCATGGAAGATCTTTAAGAAAACTTTCTCAAGACAGTAACAGCACTTCTTTAGATTCTTATTAACATTTGTATGTTAGATAATAAATTTAAAGAATACATTTTAAAAAATATTGCTTTTTAGCTCTGATCCATCATTCACCATACTTAATATAAGGTAGTTCTTTTTTAATAGCCTAATAGTTAAAGGTGTTGAGAGTCATTCAAATCCTTAAAAATATGAATTGAAAAAGATAATTTATTAAGTTAATTGTATAAAATTTGAAAAAAATGATTAAAAAATCTAAGCATGCTAAACAAATAACTTAAGTTCTAAATTAGTACTTTATTTTTACAAACAATGGGAAGTAGAAAAATAAAAATAGTACAATTTACCCAAATATTTAAAGCACATGGAAAAATAAACAAAGCCTTTATAATTAGTAATAAAACATCTAATAATAGTATTAAAATAATAAATAAATAAAAATCCTTAAATTAGCCAAATTTTTTTTTTATGGAGCTGCATTCTAAGTGGGACCACAAATGAAGCAATGCTATAAGAAAATTGCATTTTTTTTTTCACAAGTACAATTAGATTTTTTTAATTGGGCATAGTTCACATCATATTACCAGTTCATTTTAAATATGTTACTCATATTTAACAATGGCTCAATGACCCTAACAGATTAAGTTAGCATGAAAGTATGAAATGACTTCTTATAATTCTTTATTGAAATGACTCTCTACTTGGTCAAAAACAAAAGAGACATGATTTATGATATTCCAGAACAATAAGAGTCACAAACAGAAACCGCTGAAAAAAGAATAACTACATTTGAAAGGCTTATTAATTTACAAGAAGTCACCACCAAGTTTAGAAAAACTGCCAAAGAGATTTTTTGCAGTATTAACCCAACAACAAGGTTTAATAATAGCTATCTAGTAAAGTTGTGGTTTTTTTAAAAGTAACTAAGTCCTACTAAGCTATTAGGTCATGGCATGAAACAGTTGGAGGGGATCTATGATCTAAATTATCTAGTAAATAACAACAAAGACAAATGAAGAAGATATTCATGCATATATAACTGATGAAGAGTAGACTAAGAGGAGGTATTCAAGATTCATAGAGGAAAAAACCATTTTATAGAAGTGGTAACAGTGTATTATTATCAAATATAATAAGAGAGTATAGATTAAGTTAAAATGGAGAGTTTTTTGACTGTAGATATTATTATTTGATGATTTTAGTTGGGGTTCGGTCAAGGTAGATCCAAAAAATACACTTTTTTAAATTTGTATTTTTTTGGATCTACCTTAACCGAACC
>KZ806914.1:556636-574502 GCA_000696205.2 Oncopeltus fasciatus | reverse complement strand
TGTATTCTCATGACATTGTATTTCTACAGCCCTGAAGATGGCTTACAATGTAAGCCGATACGTTGGCAGATAATCCTTTATTAAAAAAATACATTTTTTTTAATTTGTGTTTTTTTGGATCTACCTCGACCGAACCCCAACTAAAATCATCATTAGGACTCATAATTGTCTTTCATTCGTCTTCTTCATCACCTAAATCTGGGTACATATCTTGCATAGATGAAGATTTCAGCTCTTCGTAGAATCGTCTAAATGTTGGACATATGTAGGGAAGAAGATCCAACAGATCTTTCTTCTTTTCTGCCGCTATCGGAAGTGATTCAAATTATCTGTTCGGTAGCTTTAATTTTTGAACCCTGCCCTTTTTAAAAAAAAATTACTGTTTTAAAATTAATATTTATATCAAGAGTCGACTTTTAGTAGAGAACACCGCAACTATCTTTGTTATAGTTAAGCCTTCTTTCCTTTCCCCAATGCATAGTGCCCTTTTCATTATCTTTTTGTCTATTAACTGAGGCGGTTTTTAAAAGGGACGAAAAATTGTAAAAGTTGGAACTCTCCGTCTCTTTAACAATAAATTTTTTTTTCTTTCCAGTGTCCCGCATTAATTGAGCCCAATCATGGGATGTTCAATAGGGCCCTTGAAAGTTTTTTGTTTCTTCTCAATTAATGCATGGGAGGAGGCGCACTCAATGTGCGTATGACCGGGGATTAAATACTTGTGATTTATCTGTTCGAATTTTGGAGGGCTACCCTGCACATAGATGCGATATGGCTGTTCTTATTTTGCTCCGGGCAAGAGTCTGGGTACATGGTTACTGACTTCACAGAAGGATCAAGTTCGGAATTGAAATAGTGATACAGACATGATGGGATTTCATTTGCCCCAAGCCCGGCCATGGCTTCGTGCCATATATGGCAATATGTTTGATTTTGGTCACAATCAAATACCGTTAAGTTAAAAGTCCATAACGACCTCTAATAGACAGATACTGAGTTCACTAACAATGGAGTTGCCAGACACTGTTGTAAATCAAAAGTTATAGTTTTCTTCGACGGATTATTTTCTGAAATTTCTTTGTCTTTTTGCTTTTCTGCATACAATTGATCAGCAAGCAGTTAAAGTTCATAAAATTTCGCTTGAATAGTGAGTTTCTCGTCATCTCTAGCTACCCTCATTTCTAGTGTTAGTCTATCTAACACTGGGCACTCGCCCAGGTCTGTTCTTTACAGTTTTCCCAGACTTAGTGGTATATTCCTTTCCCGTGTTACGCTTCCGTTTTCGTTTCTCTCGCGTGTCTCCTTTCAATCCTCGTTTTCTCAAAGTCCCCTTTTTGCTGAATTACTGTTAGATGGGTTACCTGGTAGAGAATCGGAGTTACTTTCGACCTCACTGTGGTTATCATTTCTACCATTGGCATTTTCGGTCTCTAGATTTGCAGAGCTGACCAAATCTTTAAAAAGAATTAACACCGTTTCCCACCAGCATCCAAGAAACTATTTAATTTTGTTTTTAGTACCACAAAAAATTAATATTTTTGGCATAAGTGTCTTTGTAGATAATCAATTATCAAAATTGATCGTGCTTTATTTTACTGTTTAGCTTCACTTCCATCCAGCTTATATAATAAATAGCATTGGTTGTTTTGAGTTTAACACAAGGAATTATTTTAGGTTGTACAATTTGGAGTCATTGAGCATATACATCAGTACTTGAAATGTTTTTTGCATAGAAGCAGATAATTTATCTTTCATACAGGATATTTGAGTTAGTTCTTTGACAGGTTTCAAAAAGCTGGCAGGGAGAGAAAACTACAATTCGGAAGGTGATGTTTCTAACAGTAGAAAAATTAAGGTAGGTTGCATGGGAATTTAAGAGAACCCCAAAAAAGTTTCAAAAGTGAAATAAAAAACATCCCTGCTTATCAAAGGATCATTATACCCTATAGAAGAATAGTCAAAGCTCAAGAGTGTGTAAGAAGACCAATAACTCACTGAAATGACCAATACCTCATGTGTAGGTCTTTTTTGCATAGATAACTTTTCCTTGTCCAATAAATGAGTTTTGGCTCAATGGAAAACTACTTTAGCACAACTCTCACATTGTCTCATAAACTCAGTGCATACAATTGATGTGGGCCTAGACAAAAATTAATTGGTGCTCTTATGTTCANGCGGGCTAAGAGTTAGATTTTTTTGGAACGATTAGTATTAAATATCAAAATATTGGCAAGAATTGAAACATACCTTAGCAACATAAGTAGAAATGTACTATCAAGAGTTTGGGCCCCACAAATTAGATTTTTTTTAACTGGACGATTTTGGAAAAATTCTCAAACATTCAACTCAGGTTTCCTAGAATCGCAATTTTTGCACTTAGCCCACTATGCACAGGTGCCACAGATATATATTTTTTTCCTCATGACAGTAACCCTGCCAAAAGGGAGTTTAATTGTACATACCATACAAATAATTTCATATAATATTGTATAGGAAATAATTACCAATATATAATGTATTATAAAATATTATAATTTTCATTGGACAACAATATGAGGGAGATTTTTTCTCTGCTTATACATAAATGGCCATGGTAAATTTTAGGTCTTTGTAGATAATCAATTATCAAAATTGATCGTGCTTTATTTTACTGTTTAGCTTCACTTCCATCCAGCTTATATAATAAATAGCATTGGTTGTTTTGAGTTTAACACAAGGAATTATTTTAGGTTGTACAATTTGGAGTCATTGAGCATATACATCAGTACTTGAAATGTTTTTTGCATAGAAGCAGATAATTTATCTTTCATACAGGATATTTGAGTTAGTTCTTTGACAGGTTTCAAAAAGCTGGCAGGGAGAGAAAACTACAATTCGGAAGGTGATGTTTCTAACAGTAGAAAAATTAAGGTAGGTTGTATGGGAATTTAAGAGAACCCCAAAAAAGTTTCAAAAGTGAAATAAAAAACATCCCTGCTTATCAAAGGATCATTATACCCTATAGAAGAATAGTCAAAGCTCAAGAGTGTGTAAGAAGACCAATAACTCACTGAAATGACCAATACCTCATGTGTAGGTCTTTTTTGCATAGATAACTTTTCCTTGTCCAATAAATGAGTTTTGGCTCAATGGAAAACTACTTTAGCACAACTCTCACATTGTCTCATAAACTCAGTGCATGCAATTGATGTTGGCCTAGACAAAAATTAATTGGTGCTCTTATGTTCAATTGAATGTCCAAAGATTATGAGCTTATGATAACAAATCTGGAAAGTAGTGATACGAAAGAATCCTCAGTTCAGTATTTGAACTATGTTTATCAATGAAGTCACTAAAACTCTAGTAAAAAATAATATCCTTATTATCAAAAATAAAAAGGACTTCACATCTTTTAACTGAAAAAAAAAGACCATAAATCTGCTGATCAAAAAAAAATTAATTGTGAATAAATTCAGACTACATGACATGAAACCCTGGTTTTTACAAAATTTTAGTGACAATAGTAAATTGGTTTCTAAAATCCACGTGGGTGACACCATCAGAGGCGTGGACAGGTAGGAAGTTGATTAAGTTATCTGAAAGTTTTTGTGTGGAATTTCAATGGAGTTAATTATAAATATTGATAGAAGAAATCACATTTAAAAAAAAAGTGAGTAACTCTTTAAGACATAGTGACTATTCAGAGGCTTTAAAACTCAGTGATCCAGAACATTGGAGAGCAGAGGTGACAAATTGGCGGAAAATATTAAAGCATTTACCAAGAATTCAAAACGAAATTCAAAAGAAAACATCTATTACATTATTTTAATGAATTCAAACCAGGATACATTGAATAGTAAATCAGATAAAGATTGCTTAGGGTTCAATGAATCAGAAAAAACAAAGAAGACAGTGAAAGCAGACATAACCTCAGGCAAAAAAAGAACTAAAAAATCATAACTGGAACATAAAATTTATCTAACCCAAATCAATGAAAAGTTTTTAGATCCCAATGTGGCAGTAAAAGGACACTAAAAATAAAAATGGAAGCAGGCTAAGGAGGAGATGAAATCTTTAATAAAAAAATATTAGTTTTGAAGTTCTTGATCCACCTGTGATTGCCAAGATACTTCAATAAGATAATCAAAATTATATTTAAAATAAAAGAAATTCATGATAATGAGCAAGTACAAAAATTTAAAAAGGTTGTTCACAGAGATATACGAGGGATTACAAAAACAGTTTTTCATCTGAAGCTAAGTTACCTCAATTAGATATTTGTATCATTGGTAGCAAATACTGTTGTGAATTCTGTAACGTCACATTTCTATATAAGATGTATGTTATCTTTGTTTGTGACAGCAGCGCTACCTTGTTGCTGTTTTATGTTACCTCCCCTTCCTTTGTTGTAAGTGAGTCAGTCTTGTGAGTCCCGCCATGTCTAAACCATGTAGTGTGTCCCAATNAAAAAAAAAAATTAAGAAAGTCTTAACCTAGGTTTTACACAGTCTAAAGCTGATCCCCATATTTAATATTTGGAAGGTATTTTCAATAATGATAATATTAGTTACTATTATATTCATGATCCATTATTTTCTGACAATGAGAAACTTAGGATAAAAAAAATGAATAAATAAAAGTAATTTTGAAATGAAAGGTATAAGAAAATCAAAACAAGTATAGGAGTGGAATTATCAAAGTGTGAAAAAAATCTGTTAAAATTTGGATTTTACAGAAAAATTATGCTCTTAAGATATTTCAAAGATTTCACATGCTTAATTATAAACCAGTAGCCACACCCAAGACATGAAATGGACTTCACAGCAGAGAATCATAAAGAACAAGAGGAAGAGAGATTGAAGTAGCTTACCAGTCAAGAGGCCAACGGCAGTCTGCTGTAGATAACACAAGTATCTCACTCGGAATCTAATATGCAACAAACTTCTTAAGTAGATTCAATAACAACTACAGTGAAGTCATTGTATGATGTTAAAAGGTTATTATAATATAATACATAAAGGTTATTATGATGTAATATTTAAGTGATTAGTGGAGTACAGTGAACTAGAGCCCATCAGAGATACCATTTGTAAGAAGAGAATTTTTTTTCTTTAGCCACATCATGAGGACACCCGTCACAAGATTGGCAAGAAGAGTTTTAGAGAAAATCTGGAATCTATGTAACAATGGAAGGATCAAGGAAATTTGAAAGGATATGGAAAAATTGAAAATAACTCTGGATGATTTGGATAACGAAAAAGAAAATCTCGAGAAACTGAAGAACAAGAAAATAAGATTTAAACCAAAATTACACACTAAAAAGGATATTTAAAGGTGAGGATAGGCAAAAAACATCAGAATGATTGAAAGGATATTGTTCAATTTTGAAATAACTGAACATTCATTTATTAAAGAGGATGACCAGCAAATGTTGGTGAACCAATAAGGCAATAAAAAAACCATTGCCATACCAACAAGCCGACTATAATATCTTAGTAATAGCAATTCAAGAATAAAGTTGAAGAATCTAATATAACTAAAATGAACCTAAATTAATTATCATTATTTTGATTTGATTTTTATTATAGATTGAGCTATTGGCACAAATGAACTTAAAATAACAAGTTATCAAGTTTTGAGACTCTTGTCTGCAAGACTGCATCAGTTATAACCATGAGTAAATCATCAGTAAATATATTATTCCTCCAATTTAGAATGAATGATTTCATATATTGACTTAATTAGATTGTAACAGAACTTAATACTGTCTGTAATGTGGCAGACTTTCATTTACAGTTTCATACTTCTCTACAATCTGTTCGAGATAATCTTTTTCATTAGTATAAATGAAATTAATTTTGCTTGCTTTAACAGGCATTTTTATCAATTACACACAAAATCTAAAAAGAAAGCAATGAAGAAACAAAACACAAAATTATCGTTCAATAATAATGGAAGAAATTTAAAAAATCACAGTAAGCAGGGCAACAAATCAAGACAGGTTAATGGAGGAGTGTAGCAGATAACTGTTAAAAAAAAAAAAAAAAAAATGCACCAGCAGAAAATGGTGATGTAATGAAACATATTGGGATTAACCAACATAAAAGAATATTAAAAATGTATAACTCTTAAGCAAATATTAGGAAAATAATTTCAAAATTTTACAGTAACAATTGAAGGGAATAGGAAAAAACAACAAACTCACTCGCTAATGTTTAGTCAAAAGTTTACAAAGATAAGGGGACCAAGGTCTCCAACAAAGGGTTCAACATATTTTTTTTAATTAATAAATCTTCATTTATTACATTCTGTTNCGGCCAAGAAGATGGACAATGTCCGAAAGCACTCGCCATCAGAAGATGGTTTGCAGAAACCAATGAAGATGGATTACAAAAGGTATGATAACATACATAGGTGAACATCACTGTGCAGGGAGAAGGGGCACATCGACTACATACCTCATAAGTCTAGGCATTAGGGCCTAGGAGGTCGCGAGGTCATCTCCCTATCAGTCGCCAGGGAGGACTGTAAAGATTGGAGTCCGATGACAGGGATTGGGCAGGTGGATTAGAATGAAATTGGAGTTTACTATGGAAGAGCTTGAAGATGAGATCTTGGATAAAAGGGATATTAAAGTCGTGATGAAAGGTAGAGTTGGACACAAAGTATGGAGCGTTAGCAATTATTCTGAGCATTTTGGACTGAAAGGATTGTATTCATTGGATATTGGAAGGCTTAGTGGCACCCCACAGTTCTACACTGTAGGTCCAGATTGGTCGTATTATGGTCTTGTAGATGGTCAATTTGTTTTCTATTGTGAGCTGTGATCATCTCACTCATTTAAATTTAAATCATCTTTGAAGTAATAATAATACTTTTAATAATAAATTAAAACCATTACTACAAATTTTTCCCATAAGTCAAATACAAATAATTAAGGTAATTATTGAGAGAGGGGAGGCTAACTTAGAACAGTCATAATAAATTATAATAGATTCTGAAATATGTAAGAAAATAAAATATTATGGAATAATTGGTAGTTCTTTTTTCATTTGATTTTCCTACTAATTCCGGGGCTTTAAAAAAAGTGCAAATAAGTGGCCCCCACAAAAACCATCTATTAATCTTTGCTTCACTTCATTTAAGAAACATTTATTTCAAATGAAATAAACCTTCTTTCTTGCCCATAGTTGACACTAACTTCATTAGTACTAATTTTATATGAAGAGGTGGGAGTAGTATTTAGCTGTAAAAGCTAAGCACTTTAAGATCCTTTATCTCATCTTCTTCATCATTATAACTTTGCCCCAATTCACACACACACAATGCAAGCACGTTCGAACATGCCTGTGTGCCTACGCACATACACGCACACACGCACGCACGCACGCACGCACACACACACACACACACACACCAGTCGACATCCTCGTTAGCTTCGACGTAAAGTCCCTCTTCACCAAGGTCCCCGTTGAAGAAACTCTGAACCTGATGAAAAACCTCCTCACGGAAGAAGAATTTAGTCCGGCCAAGTTAAGTCTCCAATCGACTTACTTCCTCTACAACGGCAAATACTACTCACAACTTGAAGGTGCACCCATGGGATCACCACTAAGTCCACTTGCAGCCAACCTGTACATGAAAGACTTCGAACGGAGAGCTCTCGACTCCGCACCACAAGCGCCGGTCTGCTGGTATCGGTACGTCGTCGATACGTTTGTCATCTGGAGACACGGCCGAGACTCGCTGGAAGGGTTCCTTCAACACTTGAACAACATGCACAAGAACATTCAGATCACCATGAAACTCGAAGAAGAAGGAAGACTACCGTTCCTGGACGTACTCGTCACAAAAAAGGATCACCTCTTGAGCCACTAAATCTACAGGAAACCCACCCACACCGACAGATACCTACATGCCACTTCCCACCACCACCCAGCTCAGAAGGAAGGGGTCATCAACACTCTACTCAACAGAGCGGAGATACTCTCAGAACCAGCCCAACTGCCGAAAGAAAGAAGACACTTGAAGACCGCCTTCATGAAGAATGGCTACGACCGCAACACTATAGACAAGATCCAGAGAAAGAGAAATATGCAGCGCAACAAGGAAGAACGAGAAGCCGAAGAATTCCAAGGACAAGTGACCATCCCATACGTCAAAGGGACAACAGAGAAGATCGCCCGAATACTAAAAAATCACAAAATAAGAACAACATTCAACACGGACAGAAAAATAACAGACATCCTTCCGAAACCTAAGGATAAACTTGGACTTCGGACTCCAGGAATTTACAAGATTCCCTGCTCCTGCGGAACTTCTTACATCGGTGAAACCGGAAGGACGATAGACACACGTCTCAAAGAACACATCGCAGACATCAAACACGGACGCACAGAAAGGTCAGCTCTAGCAGAACACTTCGCCAACACCTGCCACCACATCAAATTCGAAGACGCCTCAATACTGGCCCGGGAAAGCAACTACTATCGACGAACCATCAGAGAAGCCATCGAAATAACCAAGAATCCGAAAAATATCAACAGAGAAGACGGATACAGACTGAGCAAAAACTGGAAACCAGCGCTAATTGACAAGAGGATCCAACCAATCAGTGACCAGCTACCTGACTACTCCAGAGACCAGCCGCCAGAACACAGTATCAACAAATGGGAAGGCAGGCTTCGCCCAAGGACCAGACCGCGCCGGAATTATACACCACCCGGTGTATAAAACATGGTAATTATATACCACCTGGATTTTAAATCTCTCTTTTACAACTCTCATTCTCTTTTCAGACCTGAAGAAGCCATCACATGATGTGCGGAAGCTCGGCAAATAACAACAATTTGACACAGTCCAACCCGAAAGAAGAAACGGTAAATACATATGGTGAATATATTTAAAAAACAATGACCCACATAGAGGCATTAATTCATGTAATAATTAAACCTTTGAAAATCCATACTTCTGGAGGGAACCGTAATCCTTATCACCCTTTGGGTCTTTATTATTGGATAGTGCCAATTCAAATAAGAAATAGTAAATAATTACCTTGTGCAAAAAAACTCTAGGTTGAAATAGTCGAGACTCACGAGGGAAGCATCTTTTGAAAGTACAAATACAAACTGGACATTCACTTCTCCAACAGTCATTTAATATCTTCTGAAAATCTATAAAAGGCATGAAATTCCCAACCGGTAAAGGATCTTCAGCTTCTGTAAAATCAGTTACATTAATAAGTGAATACATTTATAAACAACTTAAGCTATTAAGTTGTTTATAAATGTATATAATTTTTATCCACAAAAATGTATAAAATTATATGGGTAATATATGCCATAAAATCAATATCGAGAGCATTTTGTGATTATATATTTTAATGACAAATAGACAGCAAACCTGAACTGATGACATAATGTATATTTCTGAAAGTTCAGTCTTAATAATAATGACAGACATTATTCTTAATGTCAGTCATTATTTAAATCATTATGACAGACATCAATCATAATGATTTAAATGGGACAGAATTAATATTGGAAAAGAGAGAATGAGTGAAAGGGGGGAGTTTTAATTTTATATATCCGTGAATGATATTGCCTAAAACCTAAAAATTTGAAAATGAACAACAACTATAATATGAAGGAACATTATACGATGTATGGCTAATTAATAACATGACTAATGCTGCTACAAAAGAACTACACATGTGCCAATTATGAACGACAGACAGCTGTGCAGCGTAAAGCCTTCTCTTTCGATTGTAATGCCTCTCCTGTTTGTCTAAAAATCAGGCTGGCCATAACCATCATTTATGTAAGAGGTTTTTGTTTTGTTTTGTCAAAAACATAAGAAGTATAATAGTAGAGTAATGAATAGAGTGAAATTTGACATCAAATTAGGTAAAACCCCTACTGAAACTTATAGTTTATTAATATGTTTATGGAGATGAATATTTATCATATGCACAAATTTTCGAGTGGTTCAAACACTTCTAAGATGACCTAGAAAAATTTGGAGATGATGAGTCGCCCTTTCACGTCCAAAACTGATGAAAATATCGAAAAGATCAGTCATCTGGTTGGAACTGACCGTTGGTTGAAAATTCATGAGATTGCTGAAACTGGTGGAATTGACTGAATGAATAAGGCAAATTTTACATAAAAATTTGAGCATGTAAAAAGTTTGAGAAAGTGGTGCCTAAAATTCTCACTATCGAACAAAAAGAAGCTCGTAAAAATATGTGTACTGACATTTTAGATGCCATTCCAAATGACCAGAACATCTTGGAAAGATTCATAACATGCGATGAATCTTGATTTTTCACTTAAAATCCCCCAAAAAAATGTCAATCATTGCATTGGAAGGGTCCAACCTTATCGAAAACTAAAAAAGCTTGAATGAGCCAATAAAAATACAAAGTGATTATGATTTTTTCTTCTTTTTTTTTACATTTATGAGATTGTGTATTTTTATTGGGTTTTTGAAGGTCAAACTATTAGTCAACATAACTACTGTGTGGTGCTTGAATTGTGGAAGAATAAGTGACTCAACCGTGACGGGTTCTCCATCAAGATAACGTGCCAGCCCACGTCATGCATTGTCTGTCAAGATGTTTCTAGCCAAGTACAATATCCCACTTTCAGACCAAACATCTTATTCGCCTGACCAGGCCCACATGACTTTTATCTGTTCCCCAAGGTAAAATTCGCATTAAAAGGAACAAGATTTCAGTCTGAGGAAGCTGTGAAAGAAAAAGTGGCACGCATCATGCAGGAGCTCACAGAACAAGACTTCAAGCACTGTTTCAAATAGTGAAAAATTTGCATGGAGTGCTGTAAGGATAGAGGAGGGGTGTATGTGGAAGGTGATAAAAACTAAAGGTGTATACATTTAAAATATAATATTATGCAGAAATAGTCTCGTTATTTAATAGTCACATATAAAACTATATAATGCATAGATTATACAGAAAACAAAAGTAGTAAAGTTTGAAAAGATGCTGGAGTAAAATTTCGAAATATAGTAGACAATATTGCAAGCCCACGAACATTTACTTATCACATTGAATTCAGGGCAGGGAAGATCAATGTATCTAATCTAGTTTAATGTATCCTGAAAACAAAATTATGCTTTAATTAAGAAGCCAACAAAAATTATATAGGAAATAATTACAAATATGGTAATAAAACACACACACAAATAACCTTAGAACAGAAGTTTTTAACTAGAGGCTTAACACTGTGTTATGTTGTTTGATTTGAAGTTTTGTAAATGCTCATTTCATTTATGACGCTAAATGCTGTATTTATTTCTGCGATCCTAATATAGTAAATTTATCTTTATAAGTTCCATTGGTTAGTGAGAGTCACACTTTTTCACTCTTATTCTCTATATTAAACCTAGGCTTCTGGAAATTTGCAAGTTCTCTCACTTTAAACAAATTGCAATAGAGAATACTTTTTAAGTATAACGGTAGGCTGATAAAATTTACTGGCTTAAAACCTGACAAAGTTTTTCACACTTGATAAAGTGTTTATACCTATCTTTCACTGAAAATACAGAAAACCTTTTCAATTCATTGAAGGAACTCTTAGATAATATAAACTTTATATGGTAATTTCAAACCATTGGGTTAAACAATAAATGCATGGTTTCATAGTTTAAAAAATGCAATGTAATAACAACATCAATAGTTACATGGTAAAAATATGTCACAAAATAAATAAAACAATATAAAATAATATCAATCTAACTAATAATATTACATATTACTAATTTTATTTACCAACAATCTCACATAATAATTATCTTATTTATTAGGAATCTTGCTAAAATCTAACAGTATTATTAGATAACATACATATACTCATAGACAATATGCTCAGGAATTTTTCTAGGCAAAATGTTTTTTGTTCATAATAGAACCATTTCGTACATAGATATGTGCATAAAATAATGCAGTAATTGATTATTTGATTTAGTGACCAAGAGTCAGCACCTCAGATACTGATAAAAGCAAAAAAAAAGTTGCACTTAATTCCCCATTGAAGATTTGATATGATTTTGTTTAAAGTTTATTTAGGTTATTAAATCTCCCATTGAAGAAAATTTCATGGGAATAATTTCAATCAACAAAAAAATATGGAAATATAAAAATTCTATTGCTATTATTACTAATTATATTGATGTCTTTAACACTCTTACAAAAGATCTGGTAGAAAATTGCTTATTAAGTAATGATAGGAACCCCACTCTCTCAAATTAGTATTATTAATAGAAAATGTTGATCCATACCATTAATAACTAGTTTATTCAATAAACTCATATTTCTAATAAGATTTGAAAAAACTTTATGCATTTCTTGCAGCACAGAATAATGACAAAAATTGTGATTCAGTATGCAAACATTGCTAAAAGACCTTTGAGCAAAAGCAATAGTTTCCTTGATGTTTGAATAACTCCAAAATTTAATTTCATTATTAGTACATCCTAATGTTCTCATAAGATAAGAATTTTTCCTGAAAAAGTATTAATTATTATTATTACAATAAATATAAGTAAGACTTCATAATAAACTTCACTAAAATAGAATAAATGGAGCTAAATAACAAAAATTAATTTTTAGCTATAAGACACATATGATATCTATTTAAAAGTAAAAGAGAAATCAGAATGAGTAATTAAGAGAAAAAAACTTATAAAAGACCTTTCATTTATACCAAGGTATAACCTATGTATAACATTGGTATAACCTATGTATAACATTGATATAACTGGTATAACTGACATTGGTATAACTGGTGCAACATTGGTATAACAGACTTTGGTATAACATTGATATAACAGACCAATATTAGAATAGAATAGAATAATATATAGAGCTTAAAATACAGAAAAGCTACCTTAATTTCTAACTGAGCTAAGCACTTTTTTTATTTCAATATAATAATTATATTAATTTCATAAACAAATAATTTATTTATACACAATTAATTTAGACAAGTACTATTTTAGTCTAGGGCCTATATTATTTTGAAACTTAACTAAAGTTTCCAAACTTGCCAACAGCTTGAAAACATATAGATAGTATAAAACTGTATATAGGCAGAAAGATCCTGGTAATGCAACTCATGAGTAAAAAAAATAAGGAAGATAAGATGGTGCCATGCTCAGCAAGTTTGTAATTGAAATTGAGACTTCTTTGAGGAAGTATGAAGTTAGAAGGAATTCATTTATCTAACATTGAACAAAAAAAAAAATATATAAAATAAATAAAAAATGAAAATCAACCTACGAATATTTTGATGCATGATATGACATACATATTCTTTTGCAGAGAAGGAAACAGGATTGAAAGAAATGACAGTGATATCTACTATAAATAATTTCTTAATTGCAATGTAATTACATATTTCTAAATAGGAAGAACCAGTCTACTTAATAAATGAGTAATTTAATGTTAAACAGAATGGACACTCCCAAATACCACCCAAACGGCTAATAAAAGGAGATATAAATATAATTCTAAGGCCTAAAATGCTGTAACATGAAAGAGTTTCAAATTATTTATTTATTTGTATTAAGTTTGTAAATAGTACTAACTATATTGTACCAACTTTACATACAATAAGCATGTGATGGGACATGGAGCCTGCTTATGAAGCACTGCAGGATATTAAGAAGCTCTGGGTCGAATATTACATTAAAATATGGGAACAACTACCTCAATAATAAAACTAATTATCATACTGTAATATGTCTAGGATAGGAGAAGGAAACTTCTACGAAGCTTTAACCAAATAAGGAACAGAAAAATCCAAACCTTAAAAGTAAAATAGCTGTGAAGAATTTAAAGGAGATTGATGAATGTCTACCAAAAGATAGGCAGAATCAAAAGAAGTCACACCAATGAATGTATGGCCAAATAATATCAACATTTATAGGCAGATAACATCAACACAGACAAAAAAATTTACAAGGCATGTGGTATATCAAGAGCGAAGATTGAGGTACAACCAATAGAATTACAGGTTGACCGGGATTTATATCAACATGATAAAAACTGGCAGAAGGATTAATTGTAGTGGAACCTATCTCTGAACAACTATAGATTTGTTCAGAAAATAAGGCCTTGTATTAGGCCAGAAAGAATCTAAAATTTGGGCTACTCATTAGCCAATCAAATTGAAAATATTTTTGATTTCAACTTGTAATGCCTCAAATAAAATATCAAAATTTCAAAAGATTCCTCTGAACTCTATAAATGTGATTGAAAGTCTGGGGGAAGTTGGTCTTTAGCAGTTAAAAAAAACTGCACAAAAAATAATGGAGCAATGACTACAGTTAGCACTGTTTCAAAATAATGTCTGTTTTTATTTTTTTACACTAAACTAAACATATAAGTTTTTGTATTTTAGAGGATATTTTAGTGAGAAACAAAATAGGCTTTGAATCCCGAAGAGAGAGTGAATGGAGGACTAAACAATAAACTATCATTTAGATACCTAAAAGACTTTCATAAACCTTTTGTCTTTTAGCTGAAGATCATCCACAAACTTATGAGGAGGAAATAAAAAAGGGTTGGACTGATGCCAAGAGTTGGCTGCACATGAGGATTTTAAAACTAGGACACCTGTTGATGACATCTCATCCACTTCTAAGCCTATTGGGACAAAGTGAGTTTCAAACCGATAACATCTATGACACTTTATATTCTTCAGTCACAAAATTACCCACAATCAAACTTGCCCTCAGTATGGCAAAACAGCAAGAGAATTGGCTTATCAAGCTATTAGATGTATCAACATCTAAACCATTTTTTAATGGTGTTTTGGAAAGTAACATTTATATTTTACAAACCAGAGGGAGTGAATAAAATAAATGCAATTTTAAAATTAAATCAAGCACTATATGGGCTCAGAGAAGTTTCAAAATGTTGGAATAAGACATGCACGACTTTTGTTATGGACAAGATCAAATTTTAATGCCTGTCTGTTATTTGATCCAAAAGTAGTTTGGCTGATACTGTTGGTAGATGATGTCCTTGTTTTTTGAGCAAAATCTGAGTTGTAAAAACTATTCAAAATTATAAGAAAAACTAAAAAAAAAAAAAAAAAAATGAATGCAAGATACATGGAAAATTTCAAATGCTTTACTAGTATTAGTGAAACTTTTCAGAAGAAAATATTGAAATAAATGTATAACAATTAATTAAAAAAATTATCAGCAAATTTAGACCACAGGAAGCCAAATGGAGTCCTACACCAATTGACGATAAATAAGAAGTATTTACCGTTTCTTCTTCCGGGTTGGACCGTGTCAAATTGGTGTTATTTGCCAAGCTTTCACACATCATGTGATGGCTTCTTCAGGGCTGAAAAGAGAATGAGTACCAATTTGACACGGTCCAACCCGGAAGAAGAAACGGTAAATACTTCTGACGACCGTCGAAGCCTACGTGAACGATAAATAAGAAGTTTAAGACTTTGATGAAGTAAATAAATTTCCCTACTGTGAATTAGAGACAAGTTTATTTTATTTATCTCAAATAAATTGCCCAGATATTACATTTGCTTCGTTTTTTCTAAGCAGATTCTTAGACAGGCCAAATAAAAATGTATGGAATGCTGCTAAATGAGTTGTGCTGTATCTAAAAGGGACTGTTGAGAAAAAATTAATTCATAGAAAAACAAGAAACTAAGAAGATATAGATGGCTAATATTGCTACTCTGAGGAGGATTGAGGAGGAGACAAAATAGATAAAAAGAGTTGTTCTGGAATTGCAGCATATCATAGTGAAAACCATATAATATGGATCAAATGGAGGGTTTTTGACAGTAGGGATTATTCGTAGAAAATTTTTTTTTTAGGGTTTGGTCAAGGTTGATAAAAAAAATACAATTTAGAAAAACGTGTTTTTTATTATCTGCCAATGTTTCGGATTATATTATGATCCATCTTCAGGGTTATCATGAAGGTGAGAGGGGATTTGTCCCTCACTCAAAGTAAGTGTCGATCCCAATGATACCAGAGTTCAGGGAGGATGAGAATTTCTCCTCTGATCCTATCTGAAACTAATGAAGGTGACACAGATTATTAGGAGATGCCATCAATTCCTCATCATTTTCACCAGGATGAGTTAAATAGCCTCACCAGAGATATAAATCAGTCTAAAGAAGACAAAAATTTTACTGGCACCAAAAATTGTTTACAAGGAACCAAAATTTCCTTCTGCCGTAAAAGGAAGGAACCACTTGTTTACTCAACAAAAATAAAAGAAGAATATATCACCATAGCTTTGGTCTTGGAGAACATCAATGGGTGATTTCTGTGGACTTAAATATGGTAAATTTCTCCTTGGACAACAAAGTGGATACATTAAATTTCCTTGCTTCTTGTGCTTGTGGAACACCAGAGACAAAACGCACCATTGAGTTAGAAAACAGTGGTCTAAGAGAGAAGACATGAACCTTGGGGAAAAGAATGTCATTAACAAACCCCTAGTTGCACGAGAGAAAATCTTTCTTCGCATATCAAGCTTGGCCTTATGGAGCAGTTTTTAAAGGCTCTTGATAAGAATATATATATATATGCTTTTCATATATATATATAAACAAAAATGCCTCAGTTGAGTACAGAAAAAATGTTTAATACATGGGTTTAACTTAAAATAGTCTAACGTATATTCCACTAAAATGTTATATCTTAAAAAATTGAGCTGCTAGGCAAACACACTTTTGATGGTGTAAAACTCTAATGAAAATAATAAGATGCTTGTTAAATATCCTAATTTCAACATAACTCCTACTGTTATAATTTATATATTTTAATTTAAAGATTAAATTTAACATACATATGAAGAGAGGATTATTAGGAATTTGGTCTTGTTAGTTGAAGAATTAAAAGCTAATTTGTAACCAATGTTTCGGCCTGAATTTCCCTACAGTGATATTTCCATGAACCTCAAGCCCTGTCCCCTTCCACAACTCTATGTAATTTTTACTCTTACAAATAAAAACAAAAATAAATCAGTTATGTTAGGTATGTTACTCTCAGAAAATAATAAATAATTTTTTTTTTCTCTCCTATATGTTCAGCAACCAGTTTTCATGCATTTTATATAATCAATTACATATAGTTTTATATTTTCATTTATTTATTAATTTGTTAGATTATGACATATAGACATGTTTCTATATTATTCTTTTTTTTTTTCATATTCAGTTCTGATGAAGGCCTTAAATTCAGGCTGAAATGTTGGCTAAAATAAAAACTTTTTTGGTTACAAATTAGTTTTTAATTTTTGAACTACCAAGACCGAATTCCCCAAAATCCTCTCTTCATAAAACTTGATGGTCAACAAATTTACCTTCAAATTTAACTTACATATATTCAAATTTTAAAGTTTTCCACCCCATTAACTGAAATCTTTGCATAATTTCTTGTCTCTGCAGTTCAACAAGTCTGGTACAGTTATCCACAGTCATAAAAAAAATAGCATGAGGTTTGAAGTTTGATTGTTTCCAAATTTGAAATAATGCTGGATTTGGAGCCAAACCAGATATAATAAAACCATGCGTCATTGACCTGAATAATTTGTGTTATAATTAGAACATGGATTATTTAAGTTTTTGGTGTAAAGAGATATGAGCTTATATAAATATAAAATAAGCTAAGGATCCTAAACAGATCCCAGAATTTTTTTTCTCCCTTTAAAAGACAATAAAATTTGATCTAACAAATAAAATTCATAATAAATTTGTTAATTTCATATGTTAAAACAAATACTTGCTTAATGGTCTGATGAAAATCTCGTAGAACAATATCCATGATGATTGGGTTAGAAACTAATCATAATAACTACTTTATATAATATATATAT
>KZ806914.1:538403-555790 GCA_000696205.2 Oncopeltus fasciatus | reverse complement strand
ATACTTATTATTATTCATATATATTTCCCCAAACGCCAACCCAAACCCAGGCCTGTAGGACCCCTATCACCACCCAGAAACCCGGTACTGAACCTCTCGTCCACGAATCTTACTGTTGGTGAAATTTCACTATTAAGCAAAGGTTTATCCTTTTTTGAAGTTAATCATGCTACCATTCTATCTGAAGTGGTAAACAAGGAATATTAAATGGCGACACTAAAGGTCACAAAATGAAGACCCGCCAATTGGCGAAACTCTGGTCTTAGAATCACTTTCCTATTTTAAATCTCCCTCCACTCTGGAGTTCTCTCCACTACAATCTAACCATCTTGTAGAAGTATTCTCTAAACTTCTACTCGGCAATGTGTCAGACCCAAAATTTCTAAATGGTCTTAGACCAAAAACAATCTTTGCCCTAATGAGATTTCAGCTATAAAATCTCTTAAGCAAAATAAGAACATCATCATTAGCCAAGCCGATAAAGGCAGTACTGCAGTAATCCAAGTCATCAAAGTATATATTGATGAAGCTAATCGTCAACTAAGTGACAGAACCATGTACATTCCCTCTCGGAAGACCCAATTTCGGAATGTTCAAAGGAAATCCAAAAATATGTGACTACAAACGATTCGAAAGAAGGGCTTACCCACAGAGACATAAAAGAACTCTGTCCTCCCCTACCTGTCATTTCACATTTATACTTATTACCAAAAACACATAAGCCCGGAAATCCCAGGAGACTAATTGTGTCAGGTACAGGATCCCAAGAGAAAGAATCTCTTCCTTTGTTGAATATCACCTGCAACCACTATCCACAGCCTTTATATATTAAAAACACCTTCCATTTTATAGAATGATTTGTCCTTGCCCCCTTCAAAGTCCATTTTACTAATTACAATAGATGTATCTTCGTTATACATATCAATTTTCACTCCCGAAGGGCTTGAGTTCCTCAAATATTTTCTTGACCAGCGGCCCCCATTCACTTCTCCTTCCACTGAATTTCTAATTGGTCTTGCAAAACTAGTCTTGACTAAAAACACCTTCACATTTAATGGTGTTACCTATCTCCAAATTGGAGGTACAGCGATGAGTACTAAAATGGACCCTCCTTATGCCAGTTTAAACATAGGCTAACATAAACAAACGTTCCTATATCCATATTCTCAAAGCCACTTTAAGACCTGGCATCAATTGCCAACAATAAGAGGATTAGGGAAGACCCAATCTCCTTTCCCTTTCTTTGAGTCCCTTCCGCTACACAATACCCACAGTCTAGTATCTCTTCACTTCTCACCGACGAAGGGCGAGAGATCCCCGAAAATTTTGGTCCTTGCGATATTTTCTTTTTGTGGGTGCACTGCACTTTCTATACTTCCAGTTCTTGTTTGCTACATATCGCAGCCGCGAGTGTTTCATTATATATATATATATATATATATGTGTGATTATCTTCCCAAATTTCTTCGATGATATTTACTGCTGCTTTTAAAAACATACATATTACTCATGAATTGCAACAAGAGATCAGGCATTATCGTATGTGGTTGTTGGCGTGAAGAGTTTATTTTATTTTTTTTCTTTTCGGTAGAAAGCAATTTATTCCTCAGAGGAAATATGTCTTGGGGAGAGTGGCTCTCTATAGCCCGAATCCCTTGGGAACTCCTTTGCAGTATTATTACCCCTAACTGAATGGGAAGAGGGTAGACCGATCTTTGTGAACCCCCGTAACCGAGGTAAAGCGAGTCACTTGCCTTCCCTCCGGAACAAGCTTTCAGTAAGGGCGAAATCGACCTTTGATGAAGGGAAACTGGTAGGTAAGTTATTACGCTGTACATAGGTAAGCAAAACAGCTGGTAAGCATCTTCCAAACATAGCTTGTTTTAGTCGCAAAGAAAAAAAATGTTTTAGGAGTTTTACAGTAAAGTTATACATATGTGAGAGGAAGAAATATGGTTCGTTTCTTTTTTTTTTAGTTGATTGTTATTTAGCGATATCGGTCAAATAGGAGTCAAGTGGTGGAAATGTCTAGTGTGAGTTGATTTTCACCCAATGATATCGTTTCTAGAACTTTTGCTTAATTTTTTCTGGCTCAAATCAATATTAAGTTTATTTTTTCCATTGAGGAACTTCTGTTGTATCATTATTGCTCTCTTTATTTATTTCACTGATTTCCTTATTATNTACTAGTAATAATTTATTGTTTATTTTTTGTATTATATTAAAATATAAAATTTTAATGATTGAAATTAAATTTTGAATGCTTTAAAAAAACAGGGTGTATAGAAAAAAAAAAAGTTTATCAAATTTAAGATTTCAAAGGACTGTAAATGTTTTGATTTTAATTAATATCAATTATCAATATTTCACAACTCTTCTCTAAGCTTTTAAATCCCTTTCAAATTCTTCAAAGGAGGCCTCAATTTAGTTATCTATTTCAAAGAAGAAACATGACAAGGTCCTATCTTAATTACTAACCGCTGTAAGCAACTCATAAAATATTAAATATAAAGTGGAAAATGCCCTTGATCAAAGCCCTACATGGCATTCGTTTGAAAAATTTCAGTGGAGTTACAACATTGGAGGGCAAGAAGGGCGACCATTAATGGATATGATTAATATTAAATACACTTTGCGTTGTAGGTTTGCCTGCACACACCTAGTGCATTCAGCGATTTGGTCCCAGAGATTACATTTTTTTTTTAATAAGCAAAATAGATAGGAATTCCCTTTCAACTAGTTTTCATTAATTACAGATCAATAAAAAATTATGACAAATAAAATTTAATTTAATTTACCTTTATGAAAATTGTATAAGGAGTGTGATTATGGTCAAAGCACATCGTATGATGAGAGGTTTTGAACTATCATATGATAATGACATTTGTACGCTATTATATCAAAATAATAATGTGGTCTGGACAGCCATTGAATAGATCCCAAGGAAGCTGCTGGATGACAGGATCTTCCAAGGATGACATGTGTTGGGTAAGCAGGTTTAGGATCAGGTGTGGTAATAGAACAACCATTGTGTGAGGTCCCTTCTCTCTCTGGCACAAATTGGGGACCAGTTGTGCAAGACATAGGCGAATGGCTGACTATTTTGTGGGAGACTAAGGACAAGTAATGGGGTGTAGAGCAGTTTTCCAAATTTCATTTTATCATTATTTTCTGTCCTTTGGCAAATAGTAACTACAAAAAGATGGTTTGTATCATAGAGGAACTCTAAGCTAACAATTGTCTTGTATTTGTTATCTTACTTGATTCATAGCTAACCTATAGTAGTAAAATTATAAAAATTGTAAACTGAAAAGAATTGTATAATTTTAATGAAATTTTAAATATCCCTGTGCCTAATTGAATATAAACAAGATCAGAGCACTCTAATGGGATTAAATTGAGAAATAACATCTTAAAGTGACTATAATTTTGAGATAGCAACATAATTCATTTTTGAGACAGCCTTTAACCCCTATTCAAAAGTGCTTTTGAACATTTTTTTCATGTAGTTTTTGTAGTATCTTCATCATTTGTACCTCACAGAGACAATTTTTAAATTCACGACCATCATAATTTTAATGTGGAATAATAAAAGGAGTATAAAAAAAAAGTTTAACCAACTTCAAGATTTCAAAGGACTGTAAATGCTTTAATCCTAATTAATACTTACCAATACTTAATAATCCCATTATAGCACTTTCTAAGCTAGTTAAATCTCATTCGACTCTTTCAAAAGAAGCTTCAGTTAAATTATTTGTTTCGATAAAAACATAACAGTCTCCTACAAATTCCTTATAATTTTAAGGCGTTCATCCACATAGTCCGAAACTCGCACATTTGGGTAACTACTTACTTATTATGTGCTTATACATTTATAAGTATATTATATATAACCAAGACCGAATTCCCCAAAATCCTNACACATATATATATATATATACTTATTATTATTCATGTAAATCAGTGCCATCTATGCTTATCAGCATATATAATGAGTGTATTAATGATTTCACTAGAACATGCGGCAATCCACTTCTATAATTAACTTGTGTGCCATTTTAACCCCTCTTGCTATCCTCTTCATAGTGAATAGATGTGTGCTATTGCCCCCTCACGATAAAGTGACCTGTTACTCATTTATTTGAAATTTTTGTATTTTCTCTGTTTACACTATCGAAATTAACAAGACATTTCTCGAAATTAATGGTTTATAGCGGTTCAAGGAATTACAAGACTTACAAATGTAAAGCAGAAATCACAAACCAGACAAAGTCTATTCTCTTTGGTGGAATTACAGTGGGTAAAGCTCTGTACGCTGTTTCTTTAGACCAAAGAAACGGCCGACGCTCCGAGGAATGCCAAAAATTGTGGTAGGTGGATTTTGGAATTCTTGTCCTTACTTGTTTTGCTATTTATTATTACTAGTTTTCCTTACAGTCCACATTTTTTTTGTTTCATTAGTACTTTTACTAAATGCCCCTGCATGCTATATTCCTATTTTTCTGTATAATGTCTTCACTACTAGAAAAATCAATCATTCACATTTAATTATATATTTTTTAAAACATTTGGATTGACCTCAGACATAAGAAAACCATAGAAATAGATCATTTAACAGGTATGTATGTCTTCTAGCAAAGGTGGGAATACAGAGAAATGCCTCTTCTTGCAGTATGATGAAAAACTTGGAAATTATTACCACAATTTGTAGGAGGTGTGGGTATTAAATAACGAGACTATTGCTGTAAAATGTTTTATTTTAAATTTGTAAATATTTAGTTTTTATCATCTTCAATATACACCCAGAGATGAGCTCTCCTCACAGAACAAGACTCCAAGCAAATGTTCCACTGTTTGAAACAGTGCTTGAAGTCTTGTTCTGTGAGCTCCTGCATGATGCGTGCCACTTTTTCTTTCACAGCTTCATCGAACTGAAATCTCGTTCCTTTTAATGCAGATTTGACCTTGGGAACAGATAAAAGTCACATAGTGCCAGGACAGGCAAATAAGGTGTTTGGTCTAAAAGTGGGGTGTAGTACTTGGCTAGAAAGATCTTGACAGGCAATGCATCGTGAGCTGGCTCATTATCTTGGTGGAGAACCCATAACTTGTTCTTCCACAATTCGAGTAGTTTTTTTTCCTTACTCTTTTGAGGAGTTGAGCAAGAACCTCCCGGTAGTAATGTAGGTTAATAGTTTGACCTTCAGGAACCCAGTGAAGGTACACAATCCAATGATGGTAAAAAAAAAATAAAAGATCATTATCGCTTTGAATTTCTATTTGCTCATTCAAGTTTTTGGGGAAGTTAGACCCTTCAATGCATACGTTTTATTTCGGCATCGTAAGGGAAAAATCAAGATTCATCACATTTTTTGAATCTTTCTAAGAAGTTCGGGTCATTTGTAATGGTATCTAAAGTGTCAGTACACACATTTTTATGAACTTCTTTTTGTTAGATTGTGGGAATTTTAGGCACCACTTTTGCACACACTTTTTTATGTTCAAATTTTTTTGTAAAATTTCCATTACGCATTCTTTGTCAATTCCAACAGTTTCAGCAATCTCACAAATTATTAACCGATGGTCATATCGAACCAGATGATCGACCTTTTTGATATTTTTATCTGTTTTGGACGTGGAAGAGCGACCCAGGCGTTCATAATCTCCAACGTCTTCTCGCCTATCTTGGAAATGCTTGAACCACTGAAAATCTCGCGCACGTGATAATCGCTTTACTATTACACTTGTCATGTTTGCGGCAAAGCGAATCAAACAGACTGATTTCTAGACAAACACGGGAGGCGCTACAATCGAAAGAGAAGGTTTACGCTGCACAGCCCTTGGTCGCCCGGAATTGGCGTGTGCGTAGTTCTTCTGTAGCAGCATTAGTCTCACTATTTAATAGCCTCGTATAATTTGCATGTCGTGTATTAAATTCTAAAAATACTAAATTTATACCATATTTAACTTTTCAAAAAGCTTATATAATCAGTCTTAAAACCCAAAGAATGTCAGAGTTACATTCAATAGTCTTCAAATTTACTCTCTTCTGGCTTCTTCATTTACCCAGTACTGTATAATATAGGCATAAAAGTAAAAATCTGTACTACCATTCAAAAAGAGGGCCTATATAAGTTTTAATTTTTACACAACATATCTCTCTCTTCTTGCTGGAAGAAAAAATAATAAGAACAAACTGATTCCTACTGATACATACTTTGGAGATGAAATCATTGATAAGATTGCTTGCCAAATGAGACTGGTAGGTAATTTTTCTGGATAAGGCAGACCATAGATAAATGAAGTTTGCCATTTCAATCGTTGACCAAGCTTAGACCAAGCACATTTACAAATAAAATGTTCCAACGCTTTTGTTACCGATATATGCTCAAGAGAATATATCTCTGCCAGAGTGTTAATAACTGAAACATATTGAAAAGTATTTAATAAAAAATTGTACAGCAGTAAGTTTTCTTGGCTAATTTTTCTTAAATTGCTAGATAATCTTTTAACTAGGAATCCCCTTTTTAATTACACAGCAAATAAGTGTCAGTACACATCCTAGTGAAAGAATTGGTGTACATTATTGGTGGGATGTATAATCCGTTATAGTTCAATTTAACCCTTAAAGTTTGATTAAGGAATACAATTAATTAAATCTAGTATTTCTTACCATAAAAATTTAAAAAAGGGTTTGAGATCCATCATAGGACAGCTTTTATTGGGAATTAAAAGTTTGCCTTTTGTCATGGTTTTTTTAGGTAGCACTTCTCTCAACAAACCTGAGTGGTTTAAAGGGAATGGTAATCTTCAAGTAAAAAAATAAATAATAAAAAGAAGATATAGTTAAAATAAATAAGTTAATAGTTATTCACTATTAAAAGTTAATAGTATCTTAAAAGACATATATTTGAAAAAAAAAAACAGACAGTAAAATAAAACCATCATAGACTGCCAAAAGGTGGAGTACCATCCTGAAAGGTTATAACTACATTAAAATTACAAATTTAAGAGTAAGAGAAAGAATGAGGGCTACAAGCATACCCAAGGAATGGGCCCCTAACTATTAAAAAAGTAAAGCTCAACCATCTTTTCAAAATATTGATATTTGTTTAATATGGGCATTAAGGTTATGAAAACATTATTACAATGATTAATAAAAAAATAATGAGACAAAATCACGGATATTTGTTGACCTTATTACATAATTAAGATGAAAAACTTACCATATTTTGTCCACTTAGTGTTTGGACCAAAGAAAGCAACTTTCATAGGAATTGGAGGGTGGTATTCAGAAACATCTACAAATGATAAAGGATCACATTTAAAGGCTTCTAAGGCTTCTGGTGAACCTAAAAATTATTAAAATACCATTTATTACTTTAAAGTAGTTATATATAGTGTAATGTATGTAAAAATATGTATCAAATTAAAAGGTATTAACCTTTTAATTTGATATATATTTTTAAATCCTTAGGAAAAAAGAAATAACAGAAATTCTTTTCTTTTGGAAAAGGTTTATGATTTTTTCAGAAAATAAAAACTTTATGATTTTTACTTGAAAGATATACAAATAACATAAACTATATTTAGTTAGATATAGCCATTATTTTAACAATCACCTTAAGAAGAAAATATTTTTTAACAGTTTATATCTAAACATTTTTTATGATGACAACATGAATTTCAGAATGAGAGAGTTTCAAACTTTAATCAATGAGTGCTCATAAACATCAGCAAATTACAACTTAATAAATATATTGATATTTTTCAGTGATTCCTAAATTACAAGACTGTTAAATTTCGTATCGGTTATACAAGATTGTGGTTTGTTTATTAGAATGAAATAATAAGATGTGACTTCCTATTTATTTTTCCACTCAAAAGTTTTCTGCTCTAATGATACATCTTTAGGAGCCCTTCAACACAGTTGATATCTCTGTGGAGTGCAAGAAATAAAAGGCCAAAACTCATGTGAATTTATAAAAATTACTAATCAATAAATACAGAAAAAATAATTCAATTCAGGGGGATAACATCTAACCAAGAATGTCTAAACCCATAACTTCAGAACTGCAAAGGAAACCGAGTAATTTAAGTAAATGCATAAATAAATTAATTGATTTAAATTATTTGTTTTACTATATTATAAACTTGGCTTAGAAAAATTTGTTTGCTAATGGCTTCCAAAAATTAAATTGGATAAAATGGAGAGTTTTTGACCATAGAGATTATTATTAGAAGTTTTTTGTTGGGGACCAACCTTGACTGGAACCCAACAAAAAACATCTGATATTAAATTGGATTAGAATGTCACTAAAACTTAATGCAATCAAAATATTATAAAAACAATAAATAAATAATGTGAGAAAGACACCTCTTATTATTTCTTCTTACTACTGCTAAATATAACATTAAAAATAGAAAAAAAAATAAAACATTAAATTAAGATTATAATCCAAATTAATATAAAATTTGATTTCAAAATCTTACATTCTTGAGTAGCCTCACAACAACCTAGCTACATAATAATTAAATATAATTAATGCTTATTAGGAAAGCTCAAAGCTTCCACATACTTCATTCACATGAGATCATTAAAATACAGAGATATTTATTAAATTATCTCAAAAATTTTTTAATGATTATCCTTTAGTGACAGAGATCAAAGATAGAAAATAAGATGAGACTTAGTGAATACTAGTAGAAATTCAATAATTCTCTAACATCTTAACTAAGAATAAGAGGAGCTTGTTTTTAAAAACAAACATCATTTTGCAACTTATTTCATACTAAATAATGAACCTAGAATTTTTTCCTTGATACCCTTGAGTTTAACTAGTATACTTTGAATAATAAAAATTAAGATAAATTAATTATTTATGTTATAATGTTTGAACTCAGTTTTTTAAACCTAAACAATTAAGTATATCTTTATAAATGATTAATTGTTTAAAATTTATGTGGGATAATAAACCACAACCAAATAAATATTTATAAAGAAAAGTTAAAAAAGTAAATGACGAGAGTCGGCAAGTAGCTTGACAATGTCAGCTCCTTCAAGTTTAAGACGATGTATTCGTCTTTTTCGTGGGTTAGGCTCTTGCTATTGAGGTGGGAACTTAATAAGTTATCTAGCTCGTCCCGGTGGTGTAATGGTTTAGCATACCGGCTCGGATTAGCAGGAGGTCCAGAGGGAGTCCTGGCTGGGACAGATAGATTTATTTTGTTTTATTCCCTCTCATTAATTGTTTAAAATTTATGTGGGATAATAAACCACAACCAAATAAATATTTATAAAGAAAAATTAAAAAAGTATATGACGAGAGTCGAGAAATAGTTTGACAATGTCAGCTCCTTCGAGTTTAAGACAATGTATTTGTCTTTCTCGTGGGTTAGGCTTGTAATGGTTTAGCATGCTGGCCCTGATAGTAGGAGGTTCAGGTTCGAGTCCTGGCTGGGACAGATAGATTTTTTTTGTTCTATTCCCTCTCATTAATTGTTTAAAATTTACGTGGGATAACTAACCATAACCAAATAAATATTTATAGAGAACAACATTAAATTTTCCAAGTGTGCTAAAAAAAACAAAAAAAATAAACATTTTTATCAGTTATTAAATAAAAAACTCTTTATGAATAATATTTAAAAGTAAAATACTTAGGAAATATATGTATCTTCTGTGAACCACTGGATAACAATTAGAAGAGTCATACATTATTGTTACTTGAGGATAAATCAGTCCTCTCTTGCACTGGAAATTATATAATAGCAATTAAATTAAAATAAATATAATTTATTATTAATGCCATTAGCTTCATATAAGTTACTCATCAATCAATACAGAAATATAACTCAATTCTGATTAATAGTGTACAGCCAAGAAAGTCTGAACGCACAGCATCAGAACAAAACATAAAATAGAAGAAATTAAGTAAATTTATAAATAATTATTGATTGATTAAAATGTTTGTTCTGCTGCATTATAAACTAGGAGTAGTAAACATTCATTATTGATGGTTTCCAAGAATTAAATTGGATTGGATATAAAATGATGAAATCAAAATATTCCAATAGCAAGAAACTCTTGGTCCAAAGGTTGGAAACACACAACTGTGTTTGGCACTATGGTGGACATAAGTAATTACATCTTGCTCAGCCTAACTAAAAGGGAGTAAGGGTACACACAGTGGTTATTCCATTCATATATCACCATATAATAATTTTTAAAAAAGTCATACAAAACAGAAAAGTATGTCTGTGAATATTTTTTTAAATTTTGATGGTGCATAGGAGGGAAATTTTAAACACAATGCTTTGAACATTATTATATTCACTGATATCAGCAGGAGAACAAAAACGAAAGACACACACAGATCACAAACATGAATGACTAACTGGAGGTGTGGGGTTGGCCAAAACCTACCTCATAAAAAATTACCTCATAACACATTAATTATTTTTACTATGAAACCATAGCCGAACAACACAAAAGAAAGTCAGCTGTGCAGAAATTGCATGAACTTGGTGAATTTCTCAACATGGTAGTTAAAAAATATTTGTAAATGAACTTCTTAAATAATTCAAGACCCCCAAGCTTTTGGCCTAATTTTACTTAATAACAAACACAACCTTTTTTAATTTAAAAACTATATTCAATTTTCACTAAGAAAAACCAAAAAACTATGTCCTCTACAGATTGACTTATATTAATAAATTTATAGCATTTAGCATTTTTGGTAACTAGTAGGTAGAAGAGAAAATACCAAAACTATTTTCAAAAATCTGTCATAAGAATAATCTCAATCGCTACTATATTCCTTCAGAATTTTCTGATAATAGATTACTTTTCGACTATAAACTATCAATTCCATTTTCCCTCTGAAGTGATTAAGTATAAGATATCTTCCTATTTTACTCTGTTCTTAATCAATAAACTTAGTATTTATTCTGTTTCATGTAGACTTACACAGTCTCTGGAAATATTCACTGATTCTACTTCTGGCTTGACCTTGGATGTAAAACTTTCTCACATCATTTTATGGCTTCTTCAGGCCTTCATAAGGCTTTTATGTATTATTTAATATATGGATCATGGTTCATCATACATGAACAAGTTATGGGTTCTGCGCTCATCCATAAAGAAAAATATGTGAAACTTTGATTGTCTTTAGCCGCACGGTAACCAACAATTTCTGAGTTCAAGAAGGGATCGCAATTGAATTCATTCTCGGTGCCTCAAATTACTCACTTGGGAGGAAAATCCAATTGGGACAACTGGATGGCTAAAATACGAATGGCCCTACGAATAATACAGAGAGTGATAGAAATTATTAATGGGTCATGGACATTGCCGGCAACTTCATTAGTTGGAGAAAGCCATAAAAAGGAACTAGCTCTGTTCAGAACATCAAGTACAGACAATCAAGCTTAGTTAATAATGTCTAACAATATGACCGAAGAAATGTTCGCGAAAGTGTGAAGATATGACACTGCTAGAGATATGTGGTTAGGACTGTGTCAACTCTTCGAAACATTTTCTGAAGACAGAATATTTGACCTGTAAAACAAGTTTTTTGAAGATATGTGGCTACCTGGAGACGATTCAGTGGAATTTATATCAAGACTGTCAAATAATTAGAACCAACTTAAGCAGGAAATAGAAGGTAACAAAGATGTTTTATTGATTTGTAAAATTTTTAAAAGTTTATCTGAAACATTTAAATCTTTTACCAACAGTTAGAGATTGGTTAATGATGAGAATAAAAATTTATAAAATTTAACTAAAAAATTATGCACATTTGAAAATAATTTAATTTCAAATATTTCTGCAGAGGTTTTACATGCAAAGGAAATAATAGAAGGTAGAAAAATAAATAGACCATATAAAACTGCTTTTGATAAAAACCAAATAAAATGTGCTTACTGTGACAAAAAAGGTAATTTTATTAAAAAATGTAGATTTTGTATTGCTGATGGTAGACCTCCTAAACCAGCAAAGGCTAAATGTACACAAACTAATTCTAGTGAAGGTACTGTTCCCTTGACAGTTAGTTCAGATTCTCTTATGACAGAACCAAATAAGCACACTTGGTTTGTAGATAATGGAGCCACTCACCATATTACTCATAGATTGGATTTGTTTAAAACTTATGATAAATTTTATGATAATAATATCTGCTATTGGTCAGGGATCTGTTGATATCCAAGTTTTTTTGGAAAGAATATTGAAGAAATTTATATTAACTAATGTATGGTATGTACATATCGTTTCCAAAAATTTATTTTCGGTCCTAGCTATTCAGGATAAGAGACCATAAAAGAAGATTTTAATATACTAATCTCAAGTGTAGATTGATTGAAGGGAAAGAAACTCTTGTTTCAGGCTCTGGACAAAGATTTGGTGGGCTTTATGAATTAAATATTAGAGTTATACCTATAGGTCAAGATTCTAAAGCTTTAAATAAGCTTTAATCCATCTCATTCAAGTAACATGATTTACTCCAGCTGTATCATGAAAGAATGACACATTAAAATAAATGCCACATTAAAGATGTCATTAAAAAGGAATTAAATATTGATGTTACACTTGACGGTGAATTGTGCAAGGGATGCATTAATGGAAAGGCTCATAGGTAAAAATTTGGTAAAAGGAAAAAAGCTGAAAATCCAGGACAGGTGATACACTCAAATGCATGTGGTCCATTTGTAGCATCTAAAAGTGGATTAAAATACTTTGAAGTTTTTAAAGATGACTGGTCTAGATTTAGGAAAGTATATTTCATGAAAACAAAAGATGAAGTATCTGAGAAATTAAAGGATTTTCTTATGGAAACCAAAGTAAGTGGACGTACTATAAAATCTCTTTTATGTGATAATGGTGGATTTAACAATGAAAGAGTGCAAAGTATCTTAAGGTTACATGGCATTGAGGTAAAATACACTTGTATTTACCATTTCATCTTCCGGGTTGGACCGAGTCAAATTGTTGTTATTTGCCGAGCTTTCACACATCATGTGATGGCTTCTTCAGGGTGTGATGTGCGAAAGCTTGGCAAATAACAACAATTTGACTCGGTCCAACCCGGAAGATGAAATGGTAAATACATCTGACGACCGACGAAGCCTACGTGAACATCTAAAATACACTTGCCATATACTCCGGAACAAAATAGATAATAGTTGCTTATATAATTTATACCACCTGGATTTTAAAAATCTCTCTTTTACAACTCTCATTCTCTTTTCAGCCCTGAAGAAGCCATCACATGATGTGCGAAAGCTCGGCAAATAACACCAATTTGACACGGTCCAACCCGGAAGAAGAAACGGTAAATAAATGAGTCTGATGAGGTTTTTTTGGGGATTTTCAGAAGATGATTATGGCTCAGAAATGGAACAAGATGAAATAATGTCTTGGAAAAGAGGCAAAATCTTAGAGATTCATCCAAACTGAATGAACCCAAACATTTAAATGATTATGTCAACATTGCTAAGACTTATGTCATTCCTGAAACATATAATGAAGCAATGGAGAGTGAAGAAGCAGAACACTGCTCAGAAGCTATGGAACTTGAAATAAAATCTCTTGAGGATAATTGAATGAAATCAAACCTGGACAATGTGACACTTACCTCCAATTAGGAAAGTTATCCCATCAAAATGGGTATATACTAAGAAGTATAATGCTGATGGATCATTGGATTGCTATAAGACCAGATTGGTTGTAAAGCCCTTTGTGCAAAAGAAGGGTGAGGATTATCAAGAAACCTTTAGTCCTGTTGCTAGAGGTACTGCTATCAGGATGGTTCTTAGCATTGCTGCAGGTGAGAATATGCTTCTATATCAATTCAATGTCTCATCCGCCTTATTAAATAGTGAGTTAAATGAGGAAATGTATATTAGACTGCCAGAGGGTTTTCAGGACAAATCTAACCAAGTCTGTAGATTGAATAAGAGCCTCTTCGGTTTAAAACAGGCTCTCAGATATTGGAACCAAAAGATAAATAGTTTCCTTGAAAGCTTAGGTTTTAAAATAAGCTTGGCAAATTCATGCTTATATGTTAAAAATAATAATAAAGTTAAAACTTTGTTAGTCTTGTATGTCGATGATGGATTAATAGCTTCATCAAGTAATGAGGAAGCTGAAACGATTATTGCTAAACTTAAAACTCAATTTAGGGTCACAGCAAATCCAGCTGAATATTACCTTGGTTTTGAGATCATTCAAAGCAAGGAAGGTATTAAAATAAGCCAAAAGGCATACGTTAATAGGCTTCTTAAATAATATCAAACGGATGAGTGCAAGGCAGTAAGTTCTCCTATCTTAAAGGACGACAGTGAGGAATCGGGGAAGGAAATGTTAGATAAATCCAAAAGAGACTTTCCTTATCGTGAAGCAGTGGGTTCTTTAATGTACCTAATGACAGGAACCAGACCTGACATTTAATTTGCTGTGAATGTTGTCTCCCAGAAGCTGGACAATCCTTTTGAAAATGATGTGTGCAAAGTGAAAATAATTTTTTGCTATCTGATGGGTGCTCCTGATCTTGGACTGCTCTACAAAAGAGACTATAGCAAGTGAAATCTTTATTGCTACTCGGATGCTGATCTTGGAGGTGATACATTGACTGGTCGGTCAACATCAGGAACAGTATGCATGTCTTCTGGTGGATCACCACCACATCAGTCTCATGGTTCAGCAGGAGGCAGGCTTCGGTAGTCATATCTACTACCAATGCTGAGGTGATTGCTGCAAGCAAAGGCACCAGAGAAGTGGTTTGGTTGAAAAGACTTTTAGAGGAAATCAGTAACTACAGCAAAAGCATTTTGTTTGTAGACAATAATGCTGCCATAAAATAGGCTGAAAATCCGGTATGGCACAAAACACATATCCATCCGAAATTTTTTTCTGAGAGAGAAGGTGCAAGATGATCCACTCAAGATAAGAAGATTTGGGATTCAAGTGCAAACAGCCAATAGTTTTACTAAGCCTCTTCACAGTCCTCGACTAAAGAAGATCAATGAAGAATTGGGACAGTGAGTGTATTAGATAGACGGGGAAAGTTTTATGATTAAACAATGAAGGAAGGTGTTGAAGTACGTAACATGTTTGTATATTACACATTATTTTAATATAAAACCTTTTGTACTATAAAACATCTAGGAGGCAACATAACCTCTTGTATGGCTATCTATGTATGTGAGTTATTAAAGTGTTAGTCACGGCATACTCAGTTCCTATCTCTGAATTATTCGTCCATAAGGCTTTTATGAATTATTTAAAATATGGTTCATGGTTCATCATACGTGAACATTTATTAATTACATTGCATAATTATTGTTTATCATAGAATCAAGAATTTTTCTATGCACATTATTATTCCAAATAATTTGACTGCTTTTCAATAGGTATATAGGTAAATAAGAAAGAGTCTCTTTAAATAAGGAAAATCATAGTCATTAGTAATTAATTGTTTTACCTTAACAGGACACTGTCGGCCATATTTACTTAGAAAATAGTAACCTGTGCTCAATATTTTTTCTACATCATTGTTTTCAATATCTTGGACACATTCTGAATATAAATTTCTGAAAAACATATATTATTCTTTTGTTTCTCTTTAATAACTAAATTTTTACTTTTATTACTAGTAATATTAATTAACCTGCATAACATAAACATTAAAAAAGATTCAATTATATAATTAGATACCTAATAGGCATGCATTTAATCAGTGCCAGCATGTACTCAATCCAATCAAAATAAATAATAATAATTTTCAATAAATATAGACTAAATTCATGTTTCATAGCCAATGAAATCTCATTATTGAATAAAATGTTTGACCGTTTTCATTAGATCTATTGAGTCATTCTTGAAGCTCAACAACTGTTCTATCAGTTTTTCACTTATTCATATCTATATAAAGATGCCAATTTTGATAAATTTAGTAAACTAAGGGCTAGCCGGTTGAAAACCATAAATTGTAGTTCTTATCGTGAAATATATTTTTATCTCATTTTCAGTATTTTTTCAAAATATTTTATGAATCCTTGTTTTGCATTAACACTGACTGCTGTATGTACAGACCAATATCTTTTTTTTTTTCAAAATATAAATCGAAGAAAAATTTAATGTACAATTTCATATTTTACGATTGCATATTCCTCCTTCTCCCTCCTCTCACAATCATATAAAAGTATCAGATTTCACAAATTATAGAGTTGATATTCTTTAGTATTATTTTGATATATAGACACATTTAAAATAATTATTATATGTCATTAATGCAGTAGCAAAAATATGTGGTTAAATATAAAAAATAAATAAATAGAAATTAAATATGCAGATGAGTCCATGCAGTGAGCATTTTTAAGAAAAAGAACTTTCAATCTTAGCCAGTAGAAATTTTAAGAGATAGATAGAATATTTATTTTTATCTGGAGATTACAGGAATAAATTATCCATATAAGTAGAATAGTTATTGTTTAAACAGTTTAATTGTGCAATTACTAAAAGGTTTCTCCTCAGGTCATTACCTCTACAAATTCTATTAAATTTGCTAGCCAGAAAGGATTTTCGAATATTCAGGATTAGTGGTTTAGAATTGAAAATTTTTTCAAGTTTTTGTTTAATAACAATATAATAATATCATATAAATCAACATAGGGATTCTAAGAGCCACTTTATGCTGTCCTTCAGCTCCAGAGAGACAGAAAGCAGAATCAGACTATTTGAGTCCTCTTCTTTCAATGACTTGTAGAACCCTTAATTAATAAATGCTTTTTAAGAAGATCAAACACAAACTATATTTTATAGAAAACATTGCAACAAAAGAAGAAAGCTAGTCACACACAATTTTGGAAATAAATAAATAGATTTATTTTAATAGTGATATGATTTGATATCAAGGCTATACTCTCCAATTTTTTTTATTCTAGAGAACAACTACTAGTACATTAATTTATGTAAAAAATATAAAAANCCCATAATAACCTATTTATAAATAATATTTAATGAAATAAAAAGATTATAAAAATAATATTATATTATGCAATTTTTATCATTATTGAAAGTACTATAATGAATTAACAATCAACATTTTTTTTTTTAAATGCTGCAAATAGTTAAACATTATTAGTAGAGACTTTTTTTAGGTTTGGTTAAGGTTGATCCAAAAATTACAATTTAAAGAAATTTATTTTTTATTATCTGCAGACATTTTGGCAAACCTTGTAAGCCATCTTCAAGGCTGTTGAAATACAATGTCAAATACAAACATAGCAAGCACATAGATTCCCCACCCCCCTTCTCCAACACAAACCACCTTTTTAGAAGATAACTTAAAAGATACTACTAAAACTACGAGAACAAAAAAAAAAAA
>KZ806914.1:519279-532232 GCA_000696205.2 Oncopeltus fasciatus | reverse complement strand
TATATAACCAAGAAAGATTATAAATATTATTATATTTAATGAATGTAATAAAAATTTATCTCAATCCAACAGAAATTAAAAACTTACAAAATCAGGTCTCTTGGGTTTTTGAAGAATATCTAAATTAAATTGTAACTTTGCCAATACTTGTGATGACTCCTCTCGTTTAATTAGCTTAAAAGTCTTTATAAATCTCTTTTGCCAATTAGCTACCCACCACTTGAAATCTTGGAAATCTAAAAAATAAATGTCGGAGCAATATATGTATTATTTACAATCAATAGTTGGTCAGATACTTAAGTACAATATAATCATTACATTGAATAAAATTTCATGGAGTAAATGTATAAAATGTATATATGTATAAAATTCAAGCCTTTAAACCTACATAAAAATATGTAAAATATATTAATGCTTTAAAAATGATTATAGTTACTATTTTAGTGTTATGAATTAAATAATGTATGAAAAGAAAAAAAAAAGGTTGAAAAAAGAAGAAATTTGTGAATGGTAAAATGTTTACAATAAACAATTGATACTAAAGCCAGCTTAGAAACAAGTACTTCTGATTCTTATGGAATAAATTAACTGTTAAGTAAGAAACTATAATATAAATTCTCAAAGAAAACTTGTAAAATTGGTTCTTATATTGAAGGAAAATAAATATTTTATTGATGAGTTTTGAAATACTATGAAGGTTAGATGTCATTTTTAAAATTTGATTTTGAAAGAATTTGTTATGCCTTAAAGTTCATTTTCATTTTATTTCCTTTTAATTACATTCTAAGAAGTCAAATATTTTCTTCAGCAAGGGTTTTTCTTTGTAAAAATTGTACAAAATTACTCTACAAAACAACAATTATTTTTCATAAAAGAATGTCATATGTTACAGGTTAATTAATTATTCTCTCAATCAAAATCCTAGAAGGCAAGAATTATCCAAGGAAAAATTAGGAAACTCAAATTTGAAAAACATGAAAAGAGTAGTTCACATGGGGATAGAAACCCAAAAGAAACACATTTTTAGTTTCTATGTGTAAATTTTTTTTCAATTGCATGAAATAGATCAATAAAACAAATAAATGTTCATCTTAAAACAAATACTTGAAAAATGATGAAGCTACATTTGGGTATAAAAGTTGAAGAGTTTGTAGAAGCTCTAAATAAAATATCTTAAATGGAGAGTTGTTGACGATGGGCATTAGGTAGATCAAAAAATACAATTAAAAATTTTTTTTTCTGCCAATGTTTCGGCTTACATTGTAAGCCATCTGCAGGGCTATAATGAAGGCGAGAGGGGACGTCGTTTCACCAGGATCCCATCTTCATGACTATATTTCTTCATGGCAGCCCTGAAGATAGCTTACAACGAAACATCGGCAGATAATTTTTAAAAAATACACTTTTTTAAATTGTATTTTTTTTTTGTGGATCTTCCTTGACCGAACCCAACAAAAAACATTTAATAATAATTAGTGTTAAGTTATATTCTAAGCTAAAGACAGGCAAACCTACATAAAAAACTTCTTTTGTATGTGTCAGTAGTTTCTAAACTTGGTGTTAGGTAGCGCTAGTGGTTTTTGACCATATTTTGAAATCATAGGAGCCATTTTTGACTCACATGTACTTACAGAAGTCTTACTTATACTTCTCAGGCTCGTCCGCCAAATAGATTTACTGAAAGGAGTGGCTGTGTGTGTGCAGGGAGGAATATCGCCGGCCCTCGAGCAAGCTGTCGGAGGACGGCTCGGAGCTGGGCAGGTACAGGCGGAGTCTACGTCTGCTGGGACTGCCCGAACCGCCTCGAGCCAGCCGTCCCCGGAGCAGGCCGACAGTCCTGAACGCCAGGCCGAGACTCCACACGCGCCTGCAAGAAAGGACTCTCTCCACCGACGACGTGAGGTCTGCGGTCTTCGACGACTCCAGGTCAGAATCAGGTACGCACACTCTCTGTATTAGGCCAGCACGAGGTTTTAACCCGTACAAGTAGTACATGCTTTGCGATATAAACTGTGTATTACATTAGCAAATGTTTCACATAAATATGCTGTATATTTATATTTTATTATATCTAATAATATCCTTATGTAATATTCCTTTTTTTTTAAGTCCCTTAAANTATATATTACAGATAACTTTAATAAATCTGTTTTTCAAAACTTTCCCTAATAGTTTTACTCTTAAATTACAGTAAGTCTATGTAGCCATAAATGGCTTTGTGAGATCAAAGTGCCCAGGTACTTCCCAGTTTACGTGTCAGGAAGAGGTTCTTTGTGAAGATTATACGATGTTTAAATCTTTTAAGTGTTCAATTGTATAAGGTAAGGAAAATTGTGTGAATATTGTAATGCTCAGTTGTGAGAAAACCTTGTTCAATATTTTAACTTTGCCATAATTCATCAAAAAATGTTAATTATTACATATTTGGCTGTCAATTTTCACTACTTACTAGTAAGTAAAAATAACTGTAAGCAGATTCTATTTTAGTTTATTTATTTATAAAAATAAAAATACTTACAATTCATAGTAACTCTATTTCGGTCTTCACATAAATCACCAGTATAATTTTTAATGAAATCTATATTTTTATATCCCACCATGTCAATTAGGCAGTTCTAAAACATACAACAATGCTTAATTACCTCTACTTCTTAATTTCATAAAAATTAATATGTAACAGTACTAAAAACAAAATAAAGTTTTTAATTTTTTATTCTGAAACCCTACATTAATTGACTTGGAGAAACAAAATCATTACCTCAACATTAGCGCTTCTCAAAATTAAGTTTGACATTTTTTCATTTCAAGGCATATTGTATCCTCCCTTCCTTCCCCCCAAAATAAGTTGAAAGTACTACACAATAGATTATAGATTTAAATAGTTAAAAGTCCTTTAAAATAGGATTAAATAAAATAAAACCTTTTAATTTAAAACCCATCTGTGATGAAGAGACGACAAACTATGAGACCGAAGTTTGCAGATTTCAAGAAAAATCCCCGATATTTCATAGCCATCTCCGAGTTATATTAATTTTATATTCCTAACCCTTAATTTTAGCCTACTACTCCTATCAAGTCAGATAATATGCTCGAAAAGCACAATTTAATGTAGTTTCTTCTTCCGGGTGGGACCGTGTCAAGTTGTCGATAGTTACCGAGCTTTCACACATCCTGTGATGGCTTCTTCAGGGTTGAATGGAGAATGAGAGCTGTCTTCCTTTTCTTTTTTTTTAATACCTCATTTGTTTTAACATAGGTTACAAGAGTCCCGTTCATAGTGGGAGCTTTGAGCGGGAGTGGAGTTACTTAGTGACCTTTTTCTAACGTATATTGTTACTTGAAGGTAGTAGTCTTTTTATAGGATTCTGTTGTCTAAGTATTATTCGTTTTCTGTACTTATTGAGGAGGTGCTCAATCTCTGCAATCTTTTCTTACGAGCTATATAAGTTGGGGAGGGGGTATTTACAAGGGGGTATATACATTTTTACAATAATGTTTGCATTATTGCTGCGTTCTCTGTTTTAACTCCATTAAGTCTAATCGGTCTGATTTTCTTCTTCTGTTTGACTTCCTGCCAGTTGTCGAGGTATATTGGTGGTGTAATTTCCCTGAATAGTGGGTTGATACAATGCTTCAGTCCATCGAAGAATTTAATGTGTCTCCATCTGATATATTCATCCACTTATGGTAGGTTGAAGTCCTCGTGTAGTGTGTCAGTTTTCTGTTGCTCATGTGTGGTGTCATTCCAAATTTTCTTTAGTATTCCATTTTGGAATCTCTTTTAGAACGCTGGGATATACATAACTCATGCTGGTGGCTCCATACATCAGTGTCGGTCTTATGATCACCTTATAGATCAGTATTTTCAGTCTTAGTTAAAGGTTAGGTGATCTTATTAAGTGTCCTAGTCTATACGTTTTCTATCTAGCTTGTTTGCTTCTGGTTTTGATATGTGCTGTAGTGGACAGATGTCTTTCGATATGTACTCGTAAATAGCAGATTCGGGTGGATATTTTTTGTTGTTTTCCGCATATATTAAATGTTTTGGGTAGCGGTTTCCCGTCTTTCTCCTACCCGGAAGGTTATAATGACTGCATCCGTCTTGGCAGGGTTTACTTGTATACCAATGTTGTTTAATGCTCCAACTACGCTTTCACACGCGTTTTCGACTTTCTTTAGGGCCTGCCTTGCTCCTAGGCTGCTCGCATATTTACCGATGTATCAGCCATACGTAGGCAAGTTAACTCCGGAGTATTTCTTCCTGACTATGTCAGCTGTGTGTATTATGTAGAGCACGGGTCCCAAAACTGATCCTTGCGGTACTCCACATGTACTCGCTTGTGTTTCGGAAATTTCATCTGCTATTTGGACCGCGGATGTTCTGCCACCCAGGTAGTTTTCTATCAGATTGACAAGTGAAGTAGAGAAACCATACCTCTTCATTTTAACTATTAAGATTGCATGCGATACACAGTCGAAGGCCTGTGTGCAATCAAGGGAGACGAAGGCAGTTGTCTTGTTATTATTAAGTTCTCTAGATACTTGGGACTGCAGTCTGGCAATATGATGCTCGCAAGATACGCCTGGCATGAAGCCAGTTTGTTCAGGTGGGATAATGTTGTTATCCCTATAGTGTCCCATCATTTCTTTGAGTATCAGCCTCTCGAAGATTTTTGAAACGAGGTTAAGTAGACTGATTGGGCGATAGTGTACTGCTTCATCTCCCTTTTTGCTGGCTTCAATTGTGGTACTACTATTGCATGCTTCCATGCTTTTGGAAAGTATTGGTTGATCCTGTGTTCTGGCGGCTGGTCTCCCGAGTAGTCAGGTAGGATCCTCTGGATCCTCTTGTCGACTAGCGCTGGTTTCCAGTTCTTGCCGAGTCCATCTTCCCTGTTGTACAGACGCCCGGACCGCGCCGAGTATAAGTACCCGTGGATTTGAAGACAGCTCTTATTCTCCATTCAGCCCTGAAGAAGCCATCACAGGATGTGCGAAAGCTCGGCAACTATCGAAAACTTGACATGGTTCAACCCAGAAGAAGAAACTGTACATACATCTGACGACCGTGAAAGTCTACATGAACGAGCACAATTTAAATTTTATCAAAATCAGTGAAGTTTTTTCAATTTAATATTTTGTAGAAGGTACTATTTACAATATAAAGATTGTAGATATGATTGAAACTAAGCTAACAAAAAATAGTACCATTAGTTTAAATTTTCTAAATAAAATTTGAAATATGGACAATAGTAAATATTAATGTTTTTTTTTAATATTTGAGGTCTGGTGTTGCTGTTAAAGCTGCGTTATTGTATTCGATAAAATATTCTAGTAAACCAGTTGGCTTTTTCGCTATTGTTATCCAGCATTATTAATAACAATTAACAAAATAAAAATTTGTTGAGATCTCTATTATCGTTATTCTTAGAAAATAAAGTATTGAAAATAAGATAATAAGAAAGTCATTTTCTGAAATTTTTATAAAAAGTTCATTAAAATACAAGTAAATAAGTTTTAAATGTATTGTAATTCACAGTTTTAAATATTAAATTTTAATCTAATATGAAAGAGTGCTATATATCTATACTTAGCCAAGGTAAGCAAATGGGTCTGGCAACAGAAGCCATCTATTTTACATAGTAAGCGCTCACCACTATATCATCACAATCCTGCATGTCTAATAATGTATAACTTTTATGTAAGAAGTATGAAAGGAATAAGTCTTTAAATTATAAAGAGTGATATTCATCAGATAAATATGACATTACGATTGTAATATGACCTCCCTTAGGCACAAGCTTGAGGTGTCTATCTAGAGTTCAACCGAAATATTTTATACATAGTACCAGCTGTTTTTTAAATTATCCCTTAAAATTGCAGGCCTTTTACAGTGTGCAATTTTTGTTTACTAAAGAGGCTTAAGATTTCTGTATATAGATATTTCAACCCAAGTTTTTTCATCCAACGATTAATTTTATTCAAGGAATTTTATATAGACATACTATAAAAAAAACCCCTGGAAATATTATTATTCTACTATTCCAACAAAATGTTATTATGTTATGTTAAATAACATAATTTATAACATAAACAACAAAAAATAATTTATAAAATAATTGATCATCTCTTCAATTCCCCTTCTTAAGCCATTTAGAGCTAACATAAATTATTTATTACTTCAGACAGCCCCTAATTTCCTGTATAAACTCACGTAAATATATGATTGAATCCTACCCAATCTTAGCCTGAAAATTTCTTAGCTTGGGAAAGCTTTTTAAACAGCATTATAAACTATCTTGTTTCAATTTATTCTACATAATCTTATACATACTCTATCGAATGAAAGATAAATGATTTTGTTTTTTAACTGATTCTTGTTTTGAATTGCCTTGCTCGACTGATTCCTAAATAACTAAAACTTATTATTAGATTATTCATTGTTATACCCAATAAAAATGTATTTATAGATGGTTGAAAACATTGATTAATTCAAGAGAATTAGTTTTTTATACTAACACTTAAACCATCCCAGTTAGTCCTTAGATGATTTTAGTTGGGGTTCGGTCAAGGTAGATCCAAAAAAACACAAATTAAAAAAATGTATTTTTTTAATGAAGGATTATCTGCCAACGTTTCGGCTTACATTGTAAGCCATCTTCAGGGCTGTAGAAATACAATGTCATGAGAATACAGTAATATTTGAAATTAGTATAATAGAGAATTATAATATAATGTGATATCAAGAGTATGAATGTAGAAAGCTATGTAAGACAATTAAAAGTTTATGAAAACAATTTGAAAAAGAACCAATTTGAAAAAAACATGCAAACAAACAACTTATTGACGAAAAAAAAAAAATTGAAATATCATTAAAGCAGTAATTTGCCACACCTACCTATCATGAAGATGAGAGAGGACGTCCTGTCCCTAAGTTCACATTTCCATGACTGAATATATATTTTTTCCTTCTACACAGTGTGAGAGGTAAAAAGGGGTGGGGGGGAAGGAGGTAAGAGATGGAAGGTACAATGGGAAAGCGGCCTGTTGCAAGAGAGGGCAATAAAAAGGACAAAGGAAAAAAGGAAGGGTGTTATTGGGAATTGGTTACTTTGGTTATTAAATGTGTTACTGATATCCTCCTGTCCAATGGTTTTCCTACTCACACCATTAAAAAACTTGTAAAATAATTTTTATTTCCACTTATCCAACTATCCCCCTCCACCAAAATAACGACCTCGTTTTCCGTTCTCTTCCTTATATTCCAAAACTTTCTGAAAATATTAAGAAATCTCTCAGAAAAACTTTCCTAACCTTAAGCTTTCTTTTTCCACCAACAAAAAATTAAAATCTATTTACACCATCCTCAAAGACCCCATTCCCCTTCATAACAGAACTAATGTCGTCTACAAAATTCCCTGTTCCACACCGAATTGCCAAGGTTCTTACATTGGACGAACAAGAAACCCTAATTCCCGCAGAATTAATAACCATAAAAATGACATAAAGAACAAACTAATAAAAACTGCCCTCACTAAACATGTTTTTCATGAAGAACACACATTTGACTTCGAGAGCTTAACCATTCTTTCCACTGAACCCTATCAACACAAACGTCTTTTGTCTGAAACCGTTCACATCAACTTACAACACTATCCAGTTAACGACAGAACGGATATAGAACAAATTTCTTCAACTTATTCTAGCATTTTTAACATTCTAAAAACCATCAGCCCTCCTTCTCAATAAACCTGTCAAACATTTTTCCCAGTTCCAAAGTAACCTATTTACCGTTTCTTCTTCCGGGTTGGACCGTGTAAATAATAATAAATAAATACTTCTGACGACCGTCGAAGCCTACGTGAACAAGTAACCTATTCCCAATAATACCCTTCCTTTTTTCCTTTGTCCTTTTCATTGCCCTCTCTTGCAATAGGCCGCTTTCCTTTTGTACCTTCCGCCTCTTATCTCCTTCCCCCCACCCCTTTTTACCTCTCACACTGTGTAGAAGGAAAAAATATATATTCAGTCATGGAAATGTGAACTTAGGGACAGGACGTCCTCTCTCATCTTCATGATAAGTAGGTGTGACAAATTACTGCTTTAATGGTATTCAATATTTTTTTTTTGTCAATAAGTTGTTGTTTACATGTTGTTTTTTTTCAAATTATTTTTCAAAATCTTTTTATATTCCCTTACATAGCTTTCTACATTCATACTCTTGATAGCACATTATATTATTGCAATTCTCTATTATATTAATTTCAATTATTATTGTATTCTCATGACATTGTATTTCTACAGCCCTGAAGATGGCTTCACTATATCTCCAAGAGTTATCCCTTTATTGATACATTTTTTTGGGGGTCTGTGAAAGTCTAAGCAAATTGAAAACATGTGTTTCCTATTTTATTTTATTTATAACTAACCTAAACCTGTAGTAAATTTATAAAAAATTGTAATAGTATAAGAACTGAACCAATTTTCATGAAACTGCATGGTGAATCTGCTTAGTTAATAAAGTTTAAGTGAGAAAGACATTTTTTCAATGGCATACAACTTTTCGTTATATGTGACCCAGCAGACTTTTAAGTTTAAATAATGCTGGATTAAAGAAAGTACTCTGTACATCAAGGCAATACTTACAAGATCGGTGATTACAAGTATATTGGGTATGACACATTTCTTCAGGGTCTCTCTCAAATTGTTTTTGTGAAAGGGGAAATTGTAAAAACAGAAGTGTTTTCCTTTCTTCCATAACTCATTAATGATTCTCTTAAATTCTGGTGCTCCAGAATCCTGAATTAAATATGACCACAAGAAATTTTCGTTTTCTTCCAGATGTTTTTGGTAGGGGTTAATATAAGCGGTGATGAGTTTTTTCCTGAAAAAAAAAAATAGTGTTTTGATTGGTTATTATATAACAAAAAAATTTTCTTTTGGAATTTGTTTCTAACCAAATATTTGTATAATTACATCTTTAATTAATCAATCAATTAATACACAAGGTATAGTCCATTGCTATCTACTGTCAGCTATCTGCTAGCCAATTGCTCGAACCCACATTGATACCATTCCTTAGGATGGCTGTCAAAGAACTCTTGGACTACAATTTAAACTTCCACAAAATCATAAATTATTTATCTTAAAGAAAATGGACCATGGATCAAAACAAGCAGTAATTCAATTGTGGGAGGTCTGGACTACTTGATAGATGGGGCAGAAAAACTTCAGTACAAAAGAATCCTAGAGATTATTTATTAGCTTTACAATAAATACAGTAAATACCTTATAAATACAGTCCTAATAGATTAAATTGAAGCAATATGTACAGCATAAATAACAAATATACAAATTAGCACCTATATATATATAATATATATAGATAGAAGTCCATATCGTTGATTGAGTTATAGTCTTTTAATTTTAGTATGTTCGCCCCATGTAAGTCGTGAGTCAATATGGAACCCAAGGTAACGAACGGAATTTGAATGTGGTAAAGGAATATTGTTAAATTTCACAATTTCAGGGAAGTCTTTTTTCCCCAGTATTGGAAATTCATTGATTTTTATTCTCTGTTTGCCACACCTTTTCTGAATGCTATCGAGATGATCTTTTAGGGGTTTTAGAAGCAGTTTTAGAATCGGGGTGGGAAGATAGGATAGCTTTGTCACCCGCAAATAGAGCTAAGAGGGTACTTGGATGGGTAGGAATGTCAGCAGTGTACAGGATGAATAGGATAGGTCCAAGCACACTACCTTGAGGAACTCCCACTCCCACTTGGTAGAAATTGGAGTAATCTAATCCTTGCTGAACCCTAAAGAAACGGTTGGATAAGTAAGACTTAAGGATAAGGTATGTGTTATTAGGAAGTATGGATTTCAGTTTGAACAGGAGACCACTGTGCAAGACTCTATCAAATGCTTAGGAAATGTCCAAAAAAAACTCCTGGGCAGTACTCTTTGCGTTCAAGGGAAGATAAAATGTAGTCTACAATGCGAAACACCTGCTGGACAGTAGAATGCTTACGAAGGAAGCCAAACTGATGATGTGGGTGTATATTGTAGGGTTCAATGGAAGGCATCATTTAACACAATTTTTTTGAAAACCTTAAAAAGTGAAGGAAGGATACTTATAAGACGGTGGATAAAGGATTATGTGGTGGTTTTCCAGGTTTAGGAAATATTATGTCGAAATATTTCCAGAGGAGTAGGAAGTGTGTAGTTCGGAATATACAATTATAGACGTAGGTAAGGAATATAATTGCCTTCTTGGGAAGATTACAGAGAATTTGACCGGTGATGAAATCATATCCGTGTTATTTGTGCTTAGGCAGACGAGAGATTATATATTTGACCACAGAAGGTGTTACTGCCTTGATTGGTAAAGACATAGGTAATGGCATATCCAGAGACTCCTCAGTCTCCATGGTATTGGACAGGTCTAAGGTGTCTAAATGAGAAGTAAATGTTTGCTTGAGGTGCTGGGCAAACATTTTTGCCTTGACTTTGTCAGAAAAAGCCCAGGAACCATCACCTCGGCGCAAGGGGGTAGAAGCTTTATGGCTCTTAAGGATTCTGCGAGTAGCAATCCAGAGGGATTTATCTCCTGCTGAGAGGGAAGACAGGTGGGAATAAAAGCCTCATTTCGTAAAGCAGCTAATTTTTTCTTTACAAGTCTGGAAAGACGATTAAAGTCATTGCGATCTGTGGGGTATCTATATTTTTGGAACAACGCTCTTGAGCGGCGTTTTGCTATGAAGAGCTTTTGAAGCGAATCTGGGAGTGGCTTTTGGGACTTAGAAGAGTATTTGGTAAATTTTGGTTTAAGACTAGCTGAAGGTTTATGGTAAAGGCGTTTACAGCATCATCTAAATCGCCAGAGGTTTTCAGAGAAATTCCGAGGTCAAGTGACTCTTCTATGAGAGTTCTAAACAAGGTACAGTCGACTGGACCCATTAATGAGGGAGGGGCAATTGATTTGAAAAAGGCCAAAAACTTAGAAAAGTAACTTGAAAGAAGAGAGCAACATGGATGAGATATTTAATGGCCAGGAGTCACTTACTTTCTCTAACTTTCTAGTAAAGTATTTTCAACTAAGGCGCCATACCATTTAATCGATTTGGCTTTAGGTCCCAACATTCTATTACACCACTACACAGAGTAGTAGACCACATTGCCTCTGCATTTGAGCAAAAGTATTTGCATAGAACTGCCATAATCATATGTATTTGACAAGGTAAGGCATCGGGGTCTACTCTAGAAACTCAAGCATTCCACCTACCTACTATCTTATCCTACAATCATACCTTGCACATCATCCCTCAAGCCAGTGAGGTCCAGCGTGGTTCATAGCTGAATTATCTTTACATCAAATACATTTCAGACGGTGCGTCTGATTACAGGTGCTGTAACCCCAGACATCCTTGATGCAAACTTCGCCAATGGCAAGGCTTTGATCTGCACATATCCAGATCAAATCCACGAAACCTACACTCTACAAAACCACTTACACCAGTTCAAAACCTTACTACTTACTCACACACTTGATAAGTCATAAACTAAAATTACAGTTAAACATAAAATTAACATTTACACTTACAATTAATTGATAATTGATGCATTATTGACAGTCAAAATGGCATAATAAATCTTATTTAAAGATACACTCTAAAAATCAATATGCATAGTTTAGACACATAACTGGTTAATTTGGAAACAAAATTGCTTTTCAGTGACACTACACATCATCCCCTAAAGTTGGAGAACCACTGAACAGTAAGCCCACATGATGTCATCAAACTCTTGATGTCAGTATCATGTTGGCTCTCTGAGTGTATGGGAGTATCAGTGAAAGCTCCTGAGGATTAGCAAGGGCTGAATATCTACTGCTTGCCTTCCCAGTGAGTACATAGTTATAAGCTATTTATTTATTTATTATATTATATTAACAGTTANATAAGAAACTTTTTTTCTAATTCTGAGAAGTTTTTATTATTTTTTTATTTTAACATATTTTGTAATAAAGAAATCAAGGAAGAAGTTAAGGCAAAAACTCCATCCATTTTATCATTATTTTATAGAAACCACAAATTTTCGATTGAAATATATTAATATAACTAGACAATACAAATAATAGTAAAACTTTTCATTGTTTCAGCCAAACAGCAGTTTGTAAATTTATTAAAGGTTATGCACCAGATTTAAAAATCAAATTTTTGAGAAATGGGCCAGAAATAAGAACTGAAAATTACTTTGTAAACTTAAACAGTACTGTGTTCTTCAATAACATAACTGTTTCTTTGCAGCTCACAAATTTTTAATTATTCTAGGGGTGCCATTTCATGTTTTGATCACTCAAATTGTAGTGATGTAGAAAAAAAAATTGAACTCAATGATCTAGGAGATGTAAAAGTTAAGAGATTGAATAGAATTATTGGGTCAATAAAATGACTTCGAATACTTTAATTTTGACCTTCAAAATAGTAAACTTCCAGAATATATTAACATAACTTTAAGAGTTAGGGTTTGCCTTAATGAACTTAAGCCAATTCAGTGTTACAACAGTTTTAAATTTGGACATTATGCTAAGAGTAATAACTGTAACATAAGGTTATATGGAAACAGTCCATGAAAATAAAATATGTATGGAAGAGCAAAAATGTTTTAATTACCCCAAAAATTTTTTTTCCCATATTTATAAAAGAAAAAGGGATAGAAATAACTTGGTGTCAAGAAAGGGTTACGTACAGACAGGCAGAAATTATCTTTACACAAAGAATTAATTAAATAAAATTGACTAAGAAAATCCTTCTCTGAAAAATAAGAATAAAACTTAAATTTTAATAACAAACATATTAACCAATCACAGATAATAGTAAAAAAACTAAAATAATTATTTGAAAAGACCATATTCTTCTAAATGAAGCTCATCTAGTGTTGGTTCAAAAAAAA
>KZ806914.1:458898-513897 GCA_000696205.2 Oncopeltus fasciatus | reverse complement strand
ATATAAATTCTCTCTCTCATTATTTAAATTAATATTTTATTATTTTGACATAAACTAAAATTGTAAAATTAAATTAAAACTGCAAAATTGTAAATTGGTTTTAGACTAAACCTAAGTAAACAGGCAAGTCTATTATTGTGAGTGGAGATTAATAATTGTGTTTTAAGTGTTAGATGTACTTAAGATGGCTAAATTTGGTGTAACTTTTTGAATTTTTTTTTTTTTTTTAGATCTTTTTGTTTTTTTTCCCTTATGACAGTAACCCTGCCATAAGGGCATTTATTTACTGTGCATGCCATACATAATAATTGTTTACAATGTACATGTTACATAAAAAAATTAAAACATTAAATTATATATATATATATACTTTTGCAAAGATAGACGGTCTTTAATGATACCAACCACAATAAATATGACCCTATAACCAAAATTTAAGTGTATAAGAAAGTTTGAATTCAAATTTATATATCACCAGAGATAGGTGGCTGATTTTTAAAACATTTTTATTTCTTTATTTTTCAAATAAATTTTTGGTCTGATTTTCCATTAACTAAATTTTTTTTGTTAATTATAATAAAAGCTTTTGCATAACATGAAGTTCTTACATAAAAAAAAGAAAATTTTACTTTGATCTATGTGGGTATGCCAGTTTTTCATTTTTTTTTTTTCAGGAGTTCACTCCCTCAATTTGTAATCCCTTTGTAAACAATGTTGTATAGAAAGAGTTGATTCTATTGACAGAAGTTTTTTTATTGAAATAATGTTTATACCAACGATTTGAGTTGGGAGTTCTCATTAATGACAATATGTCACATTGTATTAATTTTTATTTGACAGAAACCAGTACATCTCTAATTCTTGGAAAACTCTCTTGTCATCGTGTCAAGTAGGGTAGGTGGCTTAATATAATTAACACAGACATTTTGACATTTTGACATGAATCTAAATATCTCATAACCAAGTGGATATAATAATCACCAGGTATTGGTAACATAAAATTCAATTGTTTATTGGTTTTATCAAACTGTGCAATCTGATAAGTGTTCATAAAAATAGTTGTATAACAATTTTCTGGTAAGTTAAATTTATTTCAATATAAAAATTCATATGTATGTCATAAATTATTTCACTAAAATAGGTGGGTAACCACACACCCACCTATTTTAGTGAAATAATTTATCACCAAGTTTTAACAAAATTTATTTAGAAGAGCTGAATTTAGGATAGGGACACTTGACAACTATGACATACATATGGATTTTGATATTGAAATAAATTAACCTTACCAGAAAATTGTTGGAGTTGAGTGGGACGTTAATATTTAATAATTAATTAATAGATTAGTTGAGCAAGGTGAGTGTTAAAAGCATGAATACAACAAAAATTAAATAAATAAAAAGCAATATCATTCTATTTTTTTTTTACCTTGCCAAAGAACTCAGCAGAAAACCCTTCAAGGCCAAACTCCAAAAGGCCATCAAAAAGTGAAACTATACAATGATTTTCTCGGCTGCACTCAATTTTTAATTCCTCTTCTTTAATCTTTAAATCAAAACAAAAATTTATAAAATTTGGTGATTTTCTTACTCATGAGAGGAGATCATTAGGAGGCTTATACTAATAATAAAGGTTAGAGCCAAAGAAAGAGACAGCAAATATTAATTAAAGTTTGAAGCTGACTTAAGAGGATGCATAACAGAACTGTATTTATTCTCCCATCGTCTTCCACCACATACATGTACAAAAAAGTAGTTAAAAGGAAGGAAAACAGTTGTGCTTCAGACCAAATACTAGCCAAATAACATAATAAGATGGGTCAAAAAATTTTAAATATGATTCCTCAATTAAAACAAAAATGCTGCAAAATAATACACAATAATTTATTTTATAAGTACATAGAAATATTTTTCACATTGATGGAGAAAGAAAAATTTAAAAAATTTAAATTTAGTATTTACAAAACCCTCACTCCTCATAGTCCAGATATCCATTATTAAATAAATATTAATAAAAACAGTAAAACACATAAGGAACAAATAACTCAATATCTTTGCCTAATTATCGTGATGAACACAACCCTGAATTAATAACAAGTTTCATTGAAAGTGAGAGAGTAGCTTTGGAGTTTTATTTTATCATAGTTTATTTCACATTCTTACATTGATTATTTTTCATTAAAAGTTTTCTCTTTGTTTCAAAACTGACTTCAATATTTACCAATAAAATGAGTAGTAATATACAACAATAAAATGAGTAGTAATATACAACAATAAAATGTCTAAAATGCTGCAATTAAGATCATCACATTAGCAGAATATTTTGCATGGCTTTGGGCATGCTTCATTCAAAAATCATAAAAATATTCTGATTGAATTCTTTAACCATTTATTATTTTTACCAGACAAAGGCAGCCATCAAAAGTCATTTTGGTGACAACACATTCCAATTTGTGTTTAAATAAATGACATGGGAGGAGAAAAAAATCAGAAAGGTCTCCAAGAATTAGGAGTATACTCATTATATTTATACACGCTTAACCTACATTTTCAATATATTTGTAAATTATTATCCTTACCCAACCATAGACTACCAAAACTTTTATTAACCAAATTAATGAGAAATAGAAAATTATGGTTTAAACAGTGGCAGAAAATAGCTGGAGAACACTCTATTGAATTTAATTTAGAAAGTGAAAGTACTGAATTGTACAAGGCGCTCGAAAAAAAAGTGGCCTTTTGCCAAACGAGAGTCTAAGAAATAGCTAGCAATGTTAGCTCCTCTGAGTATAAGACGATATATTTGTCATACTAGGTGGTTAGNTATATTTTTTTCTGGATTCGGAAATATCAACTGCCGAAGTAAGAATAGCTGCAAAAAACTTAAAGAACCAAAAAGTGCCGGAATGGTAAAAAATCCCCCATGCATTTTTATAACATTCAAAAATTTTATAGATGTTATAACTAAAATATTTAATAAAATAATGGATGCATAAGATGTACCAAGTACTTTTAATAGATTATATTGATTGGTTGACCCCTATTTACTAGAAAGGGCCAAACGAAGCATTGTGTAGCTTTAGAGGAACATGACTAATAGGTCCTATAGTGAAAGTATTAGGAGTTATCAAAGCAAAACTGGTTAGAAAACTGGTGAAAATAATATTCTTTCTGATTGGCAAGGGGTTTCAGAAAATCATATTCTACTGTAAACCACATTTTTAGCCTTACAATTTCAATAAATTTAAAATTAGCAGACAATCAACCTGTTTATTGTTTTTTAAAGGGTGGATTTTAAAATTTAGTGGATTTTCAAAAGGCGTTCGACAATATTGATAGAAACCCCCTAATTTTTAAGTTAGTCTCCCTCAGTTTCAACAAAAATGTATACTCGGCAGTTAAGAGAGGAAATATAAAGTAAAAACCATTCAAGTCAAGTATAGGAGTTAGAGGAGGCTTTTAAGTTCAGACTGTTTTGCATTATATATTGATGATATATCGTCATTTTTACACAGTGCCATTTCAATAAGTGGTAAAGATTCTTCTGTAAGTGGACGACATTGCAATGTTAGCTAATAGGCCGCAAGCAATACAAATAATGATAAGGGACTTGGAAAAGTACTGTCTGGACATGAATCTTATGGTTAATTTAGAAAAACCAAAAGTTATGATTTTTAAGAATGGAGGGAGGAGAAAAAAATCAGAAAGGTCTCCAAGAATTAGGAGTATACTCATTATATTTATACACGCTTAACCTACATTTTCAATATATTTGTAAATTATTATCCTTACCCAACCATAGACTACCAAAACTTTTATTAACCAAATTAATGAGAAATAGAAAATTATGGTTTAAACAGTGGCAGAAAATAGCTGGAGAACACTCTATTGAATTTAATTTAGAAAGTGAAAGTACTGAATTGTACAAGGCGCTCGAAAAAAAAGTGGCCTTTTGCCAAACGAGAGTCTAAGAAATAGCTAGCAATGTTAGCTCCTCTGAGTATAAGACGATATATTTGTCATACTAGGTGGTTAGACTCGTAGTGAGGTGGGGGGAGCATGAAATTATCCATCTCCCTCGGTGGTGTAGTTGGTAGCGCACCAGCTCAGAAAGTGGAAGACTTGGGTTCGATTCCCGGCTGAGGTAGTAAGATTTTCTCTAGCTCCCAGTATGATTCAAATAAATAATGAAATGTGAGATTACTTTACCACAATTATCATCATGATTTGAAAGTACTGAAATTTAGAAAGGTAGTTTCAAAAAAATATTGAAACAAGAAAAATTAAAGAGATTTTATTATGAGAGTACATGCATCAAGCACTTACCTCTTTTATCTATGTGATCGGAGTACTTAAAAATGCATGAATTCAAAATTTGAGATATTATTTAAATTTTTTGTGTTGATTCCATGACTTATTCTTTGGCATAATAGCATACCAGAGAAACAATACTACTTCTAAGCCCAAGGGCCAAATAGTATTGACAAGTATATTGCTTATTCTGAAACACATTCAGGCTTTAATTTTTATACTAAGTAATTACAAGTAACCTTGCTTATTAAATGGTATTTATGAGGTAAAATGGCTTTTATTTTTAAGATAAACCATGAAAAATACATAATTTTGGTAATAAAATATCTTAAGATACTTAAATTACCTTCACTTATATATAATATATAATAAGTTTTTTCTTTAAATAATTAAAACAAGATTATTTACTAATAATTTTTTCTTGGAGAAGAGTTATTTATAAATGACTACCATGTTGCAAGTAACCATTTCACTAGCCAGGTTTCATTGTTATCTTTGCTAATGATATCTTTATTAGTTCATGTTTTTACTACTTGAGGAGGAAGAATTAAATTGAAGACTGCCAATTTAAAAATAAGTCATTGGAAACTTTTAACCTTTTAAACCAACGGGCCTAATAAGTAGGTGCTTAAGTCTAAATAAAAAGTTAAATAAAAAAGTGCCATAAAGTTACAGAAAATTGAGGATTAAATCCTTCATAATGAGTTTCAGAGCACTCCTCTTCTACAGGGATGAAAATATTTGTAACCCTCGGAAGCCACTTCGGTCCTGAAAAAATTATTTAAAGACATTTAGAAAAACAGTCTCCATTTAATAAATACTAATAGTAAAATGTGATATTATGCAGTGTTACTTCAATAGAGCATGAAGCACCAATTAATTATAAAATTAGTTATAGAAGAAGTCATATATTAGTAATGTCTGAGAAGTATTGATTTTTAAAAAGAACTTAAATAATACTGAATATCTCTCCACAGCAATATAGTTTATTATTAGCTTAGTGATCTATGATTCCATCCAAAGAGCTAAGTGCACAGTTTGTTAGGAATTGGTTGTGTAGGAGATTTAAGGTTTACTCATTTATAAAGTATTGTTATTCTTTTGCAAAAATTAATTTGCATTTCCCTTCAGTTGGATGTTTACTTCAGTAGATCTTGAAAATTATGCAACTATTTTTTTTTTTAAATATGCTATTTTAGTTCATTTATACTTTGTACTCACTTAATGCCTTTGTTTAGTGAGTGTGTATTAAATTCATAAATCAAATATTTGGCTGTTCAATAAAATAAGAATAAAAATGAAATTAATAAACTGAATTTGTTAGTCACAGCTGGATTCTAGCTTGCACTAATATTACTGATAAGAATTTCTTCTGTTGCAACAGTTCAGTTGAAACCAAGACCACAAGGACGGAAGCCTTACACGACAAACTAACTACTACTTACTAAATAGGATAAAATAATTTAGACGAGGGATGCAAAAGACAGAATTTCTAGATAGATACATCTATGGAGATCCCATGTTTTTAGGTTAATTACAGCAAATATTTCTTAATTTGTCTTAGATTTTCACATCCTTGGAAAAATTTTACATGATTTAAGAAGTGGATTTTTCTTATACATAGGTAGGACAGGACCTAATCACCAATGATCCTATTAAGTCAAAAATAAAATAATTTTCTTACAACACTTTTCATGTGCTCAAGTGTAAGTAATATTTTTTTTTTCAGGGACACAGTTTCATGAAATTCTGATATTAAATAAATTTGAATTGTATTTGATCAAATTCAAGTTAAAAGCAATATTACTTGCAAATATAGAATTATTTATACTAGATAAAAAATATTTTGAACTTAACAAATGTAATATAAAATTACATTNTATAAAATTACATTATATATAAATATTTTATAGAGGTTGTGTGATGTGGATGTTTAGTTACAGTTTAGGGTGTTTAGGCACAGGAGTAAACAAAATCAAAACTAAAATGCCGAAAGTTTTGGAATAATTAATTCCTTCTTCAGGAAATGACACTGTATAAAATAACAGTCATATGTTACAATATAAATAATCATACAAAATACCATACTTACTTTGTCAAACAATAAAAATTACTATTATATAAATAGTGTGAGATATTTTTGCTAAAAAAAAGAAAAGTTTAATACTTGGAAAACTTAAAATAAAATACAATTAATTAAAAATACATATCAATGTCGGCAACTCTATTGCTACTATTCAAAAACCAAGCCTTGACTGGTAGCAGGTCCTAAATTATCACCTCTTGGTTGTCCTTATCTCCTACTTCCACCTTCGACCCCAACCTGGTCCACTCATCTACATTTGTGTTTCCTCACACACCTTGTCAAAATATAGTTGTACCATATTTCATCTATTATTTGAAGATCCTGTTCATAATTAAAAGAATTACCTTCCGGCATAAAACTTTCTGTTTTTTGTTTTGTTGTTGTTCACGTAAGCTTCGACGGTCATTAGATGTATTTACCGTTTCTTCTTCCGGGTTGGACCGTGTCAAGTTTTTGATATTTGCCGAGCTTTTGCACATCATGTGATGGCTTCTTCAGGGCTGAAAAGAGAATGATCCTCTTTTCAGCCCTGAAGAAGCCATCACATGATGTGCAAAAGCTCGGCAAATATCAAAAACTTGACACGGTACAACCGGAAGAAGAAACAGTAAATATTTCTGTTTTTTGTCCATCTTCTTTTCAATTTTCTCCAAGTAGATAATTTCTTATATTATCTACTTGTTGATCAATTGCGTGTACATAGTCATTCACATGTTCAGACAAAGCAGTGTTATTACTTCCCTTCCTGACATCGAGCAAATGTTGCCTTATTCTTTCACCTGAATATTGCCTCCTATCACCGTAAAATACCCCTCAACAGTCCATAATACCATATTATTTTACCTTGTAAAAAACTCCAATAATCTGTTCTTTTGTTAAGGAATCTTTGACCTTGGAGTAAAGGAGTTTAAGTGAGAAAATATTCTTGTAGGAACTTTAGACTCAGGACATTCTCTCAATTAGGCCCTTTTAATTATCTTGGATCCCCCCCCCCCATAATATGGTAGAGAGTAGAATTTCATAGGAGGGCCTTCTCTAAATGTGGGCATTGTTTCCTATCTCTTCCATAGGCTGTTATTGTTTATCAACCTATTAATCATTTTTTAGGATAGCCATTCTTCGATATGATTTATATAACCTTATTTTTATTTTCCTTGCTAGGTCGGTTTGTAGATTCTTCTAATTAATCTGGCACAAACATTTATTTTTTGGCTAAGGCAGTGGTAGGACTGGAAATTATAGGCTCGATCTATGCTATGGGCTTAACAAAGCACTCAGTGGTCAGTGATCCAACATCTTGTCTCGTGACAATTGTGTCTAAAAAAATAAATTTTTTGTCACTTTCTTTTTTTAAAGCGAATTCACATCACTTCTCAATAACAACACAAGGACCTCTTCAATATTATCTTCTCAGACCTCTGAATATATTGACCACATGAACATTTTTGAAAGGGACCTACAACTGATAAAGATGACACTACACATTTTAACAGAACACCCATAACTAGGTCAGTACCAATAGATAAGATAGGGTCACCCATTGGAAACATTGTTAAAATTTTTAAAATTAACCACTGAATGAAAAATATCACATCCACACTGAAAGGCACAATGGAGAAAGAAAAAGAAGAAGATGTAAAATATCCAGCTGAGCATAAAAATGCCAAATTTCTACAAACTATCCTTGAGGAATATTACTCTATTTTTCGTTTACAGACTCGATGAATCTCTTTGTTCTAATTGAAGTGAATAAAGATTTAGCATTTATGGATACTAAAATGTACCCCTGAGGTACATTTTTTCTTATTTTGATCTTAAATGTAAAAGAATCTTCTATAAAGAATGTATTTTATTCTCTCAAGGGGTTTAATATTTTTAAATGTATTTGGCCAGCTCATAAGTAGGCGAGTATAGGCATTAAACAACTAGTCTCAGAGGTATACTCACTTTATGAATTTTTGGCAACCCGTATATTTTTGGGGAAGCCAATTATAGTTAAGAATATAAAGATCCTTGAAGGGAGATGGACAACAAACGTAGAAAGTTTTATGAAGCAATAAATGTTGTCCTGGATGGTAATTATTTTAATTATAAACAATTAATAGGGAAATAAGTATCAACAATGATCTATTAAAAGTACTAGGTTCATCTACAGGATCCATTATCTTATTAAGTATTTTAATTATAACATCTGTAAAATTACGATGAGCAAGTCCTAAACAAATCACAATGTTTTGAATGGTTTAAATCTGGAAATTATGATATTAGAAATGGATAGAAGGCAATACTCTGCATTTGATGGGCTCCGAAATTAATACTCTACTGTGAGCCGCTAAAACCTCAAGAAACTGTTAATGCAGAATGGTTAGAATGAAGCTTTGAGCATAAAGCAAGCAGAACATCAAGAAAAGACACAAGGCTATCTTGCTCCATGCCTCCTCTAGTTAGGCAAAATGGACCAGCTATCAAGGCGGGAAATTCTTCCCCATTAACTTACTATAGTTTGCTCCATCCAATAACTATTTATTTGCATTAAAGGGACAGGCACTAGCTGAATAGACCTTCAATTCATACAAAGATTTACAAAAACGGCTTAGTGATTGACTTGACTCCAATTGGCATGAATTATTTTGGTGGAGAATTCACGAATTGACAGAGAGATAGGAAAAATTAATAGTTTGGGGAGGACAGTATTTAAAAAAAATACTAAGTATAAGTTTTACATAATAAACATATTTTTTTCATTAAAATTCTAGTTTCATTATTATATACAATTAGCAAATGCCAATAATAAATAGCTCTACCAAAATATAAAATGATTATACTCAATGATTAGAATTTTGAGAAGGATTGAGGTAAGGCAGTACCTTGCTGATTAACAATTAGTTACATGAATAATTTTTAAATAATGTAGAGATTGATTTTTAACCATCAGGTCTCAATGTTTTTCTGTCAACTTTTTGTTAGTAATTTATGAATTGCAGTAATACATAAATCAGAAAGACAAAGTACCCCTCATCATCTAACATTTGCTAATGATGGAATTAATCAACTAAAATTGAATTTAAGAATGAGTCAGTGTTTTTTCTGCTAACATTTTGTTAGTAATTTATGAATTATAATACATAAATCAGAATTTCACAAGTAATCCTCCCTCATCATCTTACATTTGCTAATGATGAAATTAATCAACTATAATTAAATTTAAGTCTGTTAGTTAAACCTGTTCCATCCTTCCTGACTTGATTAGTAAAATGTCATGTATAAATAAATTACATAAATTGAGAATTGCAACAAAGGGAATTACTAAAAAGTTTGTAAAAATTATTTATTAGTAATTTTTTGTTTGGCTTTGGCTTTTTATTAGAAAAGATAGTTTTATTAAAAATTATGTGACTACTACTCTTAAAATTTTTTTTTACTTATTTAAGGCATACGAAGAATTATTATTAGTTGTAATCAGCAAGAAAAAGGTTTTCAGTAGCCCCTAATTTTTATTTTTGCAAGTATTAACCCTTTATAAGTTAGAGGCGATATTTTCACCACCATGATTTTTATTTTTTTATCACCGAAATTTCGTCCACCAGTCGTATTTTTTCATTGAGGCAACTTTTATTTTTCCACTGTCCACTCCTTATGACCGTTAAAGGGTTAATTAAGTAAACTACTATTTTATGAAAAAATGCATCTTGTACAGTATTATTGTCAGAAAATAAAGGTAACTTATTATATGATAGAATTTAGTTTTTAACCTAAACTTATTAAATAGTATATTACATTAAAAACTAAAGTTTGCCACTATTAATTTAGTACATATCTTCTTCACACTTATAATATTCTTCACAATTACACTTGACCACTACCCAAATTTCATTGTTATCATTTCAATAATTTTCAAGGTTATTTAGAATTTATAGGGAAAGGGTTGAAATTTTGATATTTTTTTTTTTTTTGCATTTTATAAAAACTCATGATTTTTGCATTTGTTAGGCTATGTTTTTGAAGGTTATTTTGTTAAAATCATTTTTAAAGTTAAAAATGAAAAAAAAAATTTTTAATTATGAAAAACAATTAACTTTTCACAACACATACTATGAAGATTTTCTTTTAAATATTGATTCATTAACTTTTTATTGTCCAATCAAATGCCATTGGAACTCTCTAACTTCATATTTAAAAACTTTTAATCCAAACTTACTGTTCAAGTTACGAAATACGAAGATAGTTTAAGTTGCAGCTTCATATATCTTCTACTGCTTTTAAGTTGTTTTTTCTTCTTCTTTTTTTTCAGAATTTTATAAAAAGAGATAATACACAAAGTAAGAAACACAATTCAAAGAAAAAATAATTAAAAGATGACAATCGTTGTCATTGCCAAAAAACCAAGTTACTAACAGGTCTAAAGGCCAAGATTTGCCATAATATTCAGTCAGGAAAAATATTAAACCTCATTTTGATGTAAAAGTTAATTATGCATGAAGAATCTATGTAATTAGTATTGTTTAAATAATTTACAGAAAACTTTAATTTTGAATGAGGAGGTAGGACTTAATACATGAACGGAGTTATTCTTTACGTATTAAGCATTTAATTAAGCATGTTAAGAAAAAAAAACAGGCAACAATTCTGTAAAAAGGTAAACTGTTTGGTTTGCTTCTTATTTTAAAATGTCCATAGAAACCCAAATGTAAGGCATAAGAAAATTATAAAATAATAAACCGAATTTGGATATGTTTATTTTTAAATTTCACTACCAATAATTATGGTGAAAAATGCTAAAAGTCTTAACTCTAGTGGTGTGTGTGTGTGTGTCCGATCTCTTCCATAGGCTGTTATTGTTTATCAACCTATTAATCATTTTTTAGGATAGCCATTCTTCGATATGATTTATATAACCTTATTTTTATTTTCCTTGCTAGGTCGGTTTGTAGATTCTTCTAATTAATCTGGCACAAACANACTATATATTTATACATATATCCCGTGATTTTTTGAAATCCTAACTCAAAACTTCATCTTCTTAATATAAACACACACAAAAAAGAAAAGAAAAAGATTACCTTTGATAACATTCAAAATATTATAAAGAATATTGAATGGCCCAAATTCATCAATAGAATTCCATGACATTTTTGTTACCACTTTTGAATTTGCAACAAATTCTTTTACTTCTTGTAGCTTTAATAAGTCTTCTTCAAAGTTTGAAAGTGATGATTTACTTTGAAAGCCATCTTTTTGAAGAAGTCCTTTGTGTGCATTGCAATTTTTAGAATTTGATTTAAACACCTGTAGAAAAACGTTTCTTGAATCCATAATATTTTTTTTATCAGAGGCTGAATTTATAAACAAAACATGCAATAAAAAAAAATCTTGGAATATATTGGAATGGAATGCTTTTTAATTTAATAAAATTAAACAAGCAGTAACAAATAATGGTAGAGACCAAGAATAATAATAAATNGAAATTTGATAAAGGTTCCAATTGGCTTCACTAGGTTTCCATTTCACTCTCTATCTAACGTTTTCATCATAATTTGATAGTGTTCTGATTTGTACAGATCGTCATCCAAAACACAATTGTTATGATTATGTATTTAATAATAAAATATAGGCGCTGATGACCACAGTAGTTCAGCACCTTAAAACTACAAACAATCAAAACCAAGAATAATTGGCATTGCAAAATGTAAGTCTCCTTCAATATGTTATAATTAAGTTTTGTCAAATTGATAATTTTTTGTAGCAAATTAAACTTTAAAAGCTATTTTAAAAATAATTTTCTCCAAATTGATAGCTAATGGTGGTTTTTGTAGTGTATTAATACATATAAAAGATTGAACAAATTTGGATTATTTATCTTTTTTTTTATGATAATAATGATTTTTAATTAATGCAACTAAGTTCTAGGTTAATGATGATTAATGATGTACAATTCTCCTTTATGGAATCTTAATTGTTAATCCCTGGGTAAATACTATGAATGGACATCAGCGAACAGAAATAACTTTCTCAAATAGGGAGACTTATATTACAATGTAGATGCTGGTCACAGGAGGAGAATTTATAACACACAACTAAAGCTAATAATAGTAATAGTAGACAGGCTTTTTTTCTCTTGCTGGGAAGAAATAATAGAAAAGAAAAGCATTTCTTTCCTCGAAATATGATTGTAATCTGTAACAATGCAGTAAATCATACGAATAAATGTTAGTTATAATATAAAGCCCCAAAGTTTTATAGCCTGATACCATCACTTCAATAAACCATGGAATAAATTCTGTGAAATTGTATGATTGTTTTCCCTATTTAATTCGCTGATGTATATGTTCCTAATTTTTGGCTGTCTGTTGCTGATTAAGCAAAGATAGGATAGATTAATTTCTGAGATAAAATGATCTGACACTATCAGGAAAAAAATAAGCAATCCAAATAAAATTAACTATAATATTACAAAAATATTCACTTGTCATACTTATTATCCTTCTAATTTTTCTTAAGCTAAATTACAGAATAAACCAGAATTAAGTTCAGCAGTTTTTAAATAAAACTAAATTTTACTTTATGTCAGACAAATATTTTTTGTAATTATGTTATTTCCATTATATTACTTTTTATCAGTTAAAATAATATACAAGAAGAATAAAATGAAAACATATAACAAGTAGTTTATAAGTAACTCACTAGNGGGGCAGATGAGCACTGACTGTATGTATGTGTGTGTGTGTGTATATATATATAAAGTTCCTTTCACTCCTCAGTAAAGCATAGGGCCTCTTGCAACAAAAAGAAGAAATAAAGATCAATTTAAAAACCTCCTGAAGATCACTCAAAGCTAACTGTTTATCCAGTCAAAAGCAGATGATAAAAGTTTAGATCATAATATTTTTAGTCTATGACAAGAAACATGAATTGTGGCTTTTCAATGAATAACATTATATAATTACCTCCAAGTGCAATGCAGTTTACTAGAGAAAAATAACTAACACACTATAACTAATTTTTGTTACCTCAGAAACTTTTCTTTTTTCAAGTTTACTACTCTGAAGAGGAATCCTATATATTTTTTCATTTATTATGCATTTTTTAACTTCTTTCAGAAAACTTTTATATTTATACATCTTTAAGTCATTAAGAAGGAAATCAATTAATTCTTGACTCATCTCATTTTCTGATTCTAAAGCAGTGAGTAGTCTATCCTCAGTTTTAAAAATACTTGGATTCTTAGGATGGGTAAGATTCACTCTAAATTTTTGCCTTTTTTTTCGAATTTGACTTATGTCATTCCAAATTGTACAATTATAGATCCCAAAAAATTTAGGATATTTTTTGTAATTTGAACGGAATGGCCAAATATCTAAAAGAAAAAATATTTTATGATAAATAACAAACTTTCAGATGAATGTTATTTTAATTTTAAAAATAAGAATATTAAAAAATGCTATTCAATTCATGCAGCATGTAATTTTTATTAGCTCGTGACTTGGGTGGTTAGTTGCTATATGCAGATGAATAAAGTTTATCAAGATTTAGATATTAAATTGTTTTATTAAAATAAGATTAAATTAGATCTGAATCTTAATTTAAGTGAAATTATTTTGCCAAATTTCATGCTACTAAACAATTAAAGATCACAAAGAATTTAATTAAATGAAATCAGTTTAGAAACTTAGTTGGCAAGCTGATAAAGGTACTTATTAAAGCTTAATGCTTAGGACTTTTATTCCCAGATATTAACTTCAAGAAAAAATCTAAAAGGCTAGAGAGCCATTTTCTTAGATTTTGAATTATTTTAGAGATAACAGATAATCAACCAAATAACTGGTCACTTTGAAAATTTTACTTTTATAACTATTACATTTTGATATAGTCCCTTTAAAAAGGAAATACATTTTTCTTTTTCATTAAGTATAATTCAGGCTGTTTAAGAGGAAAATATTTAAATATTTAGTATATTAAATAGAAACCTCATAGAATTTATGATTTTTTTAAAATTTAAAACACTCAAGATTTCTTAAATCTGGAAAAGATTTGAGTGAAAACTATACAAAGTTTTTAACTATTGTTGAGTGGAAACCACTCCAGATTTATATAACGCTGAATGGACAAAGGGTCAATGAAAGTTTGATTAAAAATTTCTTAAGTCTATTCTCTTTTCTACCCCAGATTTATTTAAATTAGAAATGGATAACAGTCCAAATTTAAATAAATATGAGTGAAAATGATCTAAACATTTTCAACTGTGTGTAGTAACTATATTTACAAATTAAAGTGCGAAACTATTCCCATTTATCATCATCAATTGAAAACTCAATAATGTACACAAAACATATATTATGATATTATTTATGATTTTAACAAGTATATGATAAAAATATTATTCCTGATATTTTGTACAATGTTAAATGGAAACCTCTCCAGATTTTGCAATGTTCAATATGATCTTCCAAAATAGAACCAAATTAGTTCATTCTAGAATATTTTTCTGGGCTTGACCATGCTAAAAAAGAGTTTTGGACCAGAAAAAAAAACAAAAAAATAAAAAAAAAAACTTCTTGACACAGTTAAGCCCGGAAGAAGATTCTATGAATATTTCTAGAGACCGTCGATGCCTACTTGAACAAAATTAGTTTACTCCATTTACTTATATGCTGGAAATAGGTTATTTTCTTTAAATATTATTAATTCTATTATTAAGCAGATAATTTATTAAGTAACAGATACAACCTTTTCAATTAATTTATTATTTAAGTTCAATGTTAAGAGATGGAAACTCAGGGTTATAAACTAATTGAACTAACAAATATACCAAAACAGTAAAACTTCTGAAAGAAGATAATGTAATAAAGAAGAGCTGACCAGCATGCATGTAAAATAGCTTGTAAATAAATGAGTAATGTAAATATAAATGTGGGCAACACAATAGCTTAAGTCAAGTAAAAAATAAGGAAAATGATCATGACTATATGGGTTAATGCAGTTGGAAGGAGGAAACACAGTTATTTGGGGAGGAAAGAAAGTAAATTTATTCTCATCCATAACTAGAAACATTTAACAGCTCATATAATTGAAGACTAAATATGGTAAGTAAAGTGTAATAGTGGTATAATGTGTATGTACCATTCAAAAGAAAATGTATGCAAGAGCAATAAAACAATATGAAAGAGAGTTGCCAAAAGCATTTTATGGTCAAAAGAGACCAATAATCCTATGATGGCACATTAAATTACATAAATAGGTTACACTGAACTTAAATTTGAGCCAAACAGTTTCCAACAAAAGTTTTCAATTGAGGTGGAATCCTCATCTATTCCCGAGAAATTGTGAAAAGAGTTTACAGATTAACCAAATATACATTAATATTTGCTGATAATAGTTCTATGAAATGCATTTTTGGTCAACAAGCAGCTCTAGTTTTGGAATATTGTATATTCGATGGGTGAGATCTTGATTGACTGAACTAGGAAACTTAATCAAGAATGATCTAGAGAAAAAATACTCAAGATATAATATATTGAAGATACAGAATATATTTTAGAGGAAAATTTGTGAAGGTCGAGTTTTATGAGGAGAGGTTTGTCAGGAATTTGGTCTTGGTAGCTGATGAATTAAAAATTAATTTAAAACCAAAATAGTTTTCATTTTAGCCAAGGTTTCCGCCTTAATTTCAGGCCTTCATCAGGGCTGAATAAAAATAAATACCAAAATAATATAGAAATATGTCTATATGTCAATCTAATACTTGATTAAATAAATGAAAATATAATACTCTGTGTAATTGACTGTAAAATGTATGACAACTGGATACTGTGACATCCAGTGCTCAACACTCCTGTTCAACAGTGAGTAAATAACAACTGTTCTGTTATTCTATTTGAGAGTTGTGGAAGGGAACAGGAAAGGGATGGAGTGGGGTCTGGATTAGAGGGATTAGGTGGCCTGAGGTTCGGGGAAATATCACTGGAGGGAAGGGAAAAAAAAAAAGATTGAAATGCTATGAGGTGGTCTTAAGGTGATTTTGGCTTTAAGATATGAAAAATATTCCTGTATGTGTAGGAAATATAGTCTTTGTCTGTTTTTCTGTCAATGGGGTTTTATTCTAAATACATGTGAATAGACTAAGTTAAAAGTATTTTAACAAGGTTGGGTTCAATAACCAGTGTGAATTTGTCAAAGTTGAATGAATGTTTATCAGTAGTAGAATGTTTTGAAAGGGCTGTGGTGGTTTTATTATTTTTAATGTCATGTTGATAGTTGCTGATTCTTGTTTTTATATGGTTCTTTGTTTGTTCTATATATGCTGCGGTACAATTTTGAGTGTCACAGTGGATATAGTAAATGCTGTTACATTTGTTAGTATGGTGAATAGGGTCTTTTAGTTTAGTACATAAGTTTTGCAGTTTACTGTTGTTGGAGAAGCCTATGCCTAGTTTGGTATAGATATATTAGAGATTTTTTTTTTTTTTTTTTTTTTGGATAGAGACGGAATATAGAGTAGGGAACAGAACAGTGGAGTGTCACTAGGTGGAATTGTGGAGGAATTTGATTGGAGGGAAGAGTGGAAGGATAATCATAAAATTTATTGATGAGTCTGTGTATTATTTATTGTGGAAAGCCAGTATTATTCATTATTATTATCCCATAGCCAGACCGTTAATCTGGTTGTAGTATTTACCTTGGTATAGGAGATAACCGGAAGTACAACAAAGGGAAAGGGACTCAAGGTAAGTCAACCGGGATAGTGTAGTATGGTCTCGGATTGTTTGTATTCCAATGTTTATCAATTATTTGGAGGGCTTTGTGTATCCATATTGTTGACCAAGTAGGAAGCAGACCATTTTACGGTCAACACAAATGATCCATTGGTGCATGTGATACTGCAAAAAATCAATGACTTTCTTTGTAGTGTCATATTCTTCATGCAAACAAACTGAATGGCCAATTAGAACTGAACCAAATCAATTTCCATTGTGGAGGAGAACACACTTCAAGCTGCGCTTTAAGCTATCTATAAATAGTCGCTAGTCAGTTGCGTTATAGTTTGAAATTCCCAATTCTTCCATTAAACCACTTACATTATGGCAAAACACAAATCCACCATCACGTTGAAGTATTGCAGAAATACCCTTTCTCGTGTTCGAAAATAGGATACTTTGGCTCCCTTTCAAGCAAGTTTTTCTTAGTCGTGATGCTAAGAGCTCTGAAGCTTTTTGGATAGTCCCAAATCATTTAGCTCTTGTTCTTCGAATCCCTTACATACGGAGTCATCTTTAATTTAGAAACCTTCATCATTGGAGTCAATTTTATCTTCACCATATCCATATTCCCCTTCTTTCAAAGAGGGAAATTCATTGAAAACTGGCACAGGGGAATCGCCTGATTGCGGTACTGGGCATATAGCTGACGGTAAACTAGGATACACTATTTTACATTTGTTTTTCTTGTTATATCCCGATGTTTCCACTATACAAAAGTAACAATCACTTGAATGATCTTTGGGCTCCCGCCAAATCATAGGTGTACCAAATAGAAGCTTAGCACGTGTTCCTTTGGTCCACATCCGTAAACCCTCAACATACTGTTAACATACTTTATGAGGTGAGGTACCCATGCTTTGAAGGTACCAAGATTCACTTTTAAATAGGCAAAATATGCTTGTCTGACAAATGTACTGATGTTTGTCCTTTGAATGGGAATGGCAAAACTGCCACATATATAACAAAACAAATCGGGGCTGTTTTCGCACTTTCGACGTGTAGGAGCAGAGATAGCTATGAGGAAACGTTTCAGTTCAAACACACTATGTAGTACTGTACACTTCCGTAACGAAATACTAAATACTGCTTACCGACACACAACGTTTCACCAGAGTATAGCAGACGTAACTAAACAGGCAGGTCTAGACCAGCATGTGTCCCACCCACTTAGAAACCGAACGTGACGTGATAGAAGACAACTAAAAACAGTTTTGAAACCAGCATGCCTCATTTTATTGAAAACAGCTAAAAATCTAACTCACCTGAAATTGAGTTTCAAATTGTTCCCCAGTGTAATTGTAAATATTAAGAAAATGTAAGAAACCTGATCACTAATTCATATATATGTTAATGCCAAGTATATTATGAGAAAGAAGTGCAACAAGAAAAATAAAATTATCAGGAGGGACAGTATTAAGGAATAATAGTTTATTAGCAGCTGATTTATTAAGAAAAGAACCACCTGTATTTGATGAAACATGTGACCTATGTTACAAGTAAAAACAATTGAAACACTACACAGTAATTAAATGCAAAAGAATCTAAACTGTTTTAGCCAGGATTCAAACCTGGATCTCCTGCTATCCGGGCAAGAATGCTTGCCATTACACCACCGAGAATAGCCTGATAAGTTATTAAATTCCCAGCACTAGTGTCGAGAGTCTAACCTCCGAGAGAGACGAATACATCGTCTTATGCTCGGGCGATTTTGCCCGGATAACAGGAGATACCTGGCTGGGACAGTTAGATTTTTTATTATATTCCCTTGCATTTAATCGTTTAAAATTTATGTGGGATAAAATACCACAAAAAAAAAAAAATATGAAGTTACTAAGTAATGATCCAAAAGTGATTCAATCCAATGCATTGGAGACAAATAGAATTTTTTAGAAACAATATGGTCTTAAAAAGTCTATGATGAGAAGTCAATTATTTAGAGGGTTATGGAATAGACCTAAAAAAATCTATAATAGGAATATATAAAATATTTAGAGCTTTATGGAATAGAGAAACAGAAATAGTCCTTCATGAATTCGACATAATTTTCTTGAACAGTTGATCAGACTTGAATTTATGTTCAAGATTAAAAGGACAATGCAAAAAAAATACTTGATTTGAAGAGATTTAGACAAGTATGAGGTCAAACATTACAATAATTTGGTTCATATAATAAATTTAAAAATAAAACTGTTACTTACTATAATAATTTTTATGTTCTTTGTTGCTGGAATTTTTATTTACTTGCGACAAGTATTTTTTACAGAACTCAGAAAATTTAGGAAGGAGATTTGGAAAATTGGACCTTACAAGTTTATTAGACTTGTAAGCATCTTCAATAATTTCAACAAATCCAATAAAATACCTTCTGAAATATTCATCTCGAATCCATATCAAATAACTTAATAAAAGATATTCTTCGACTGAGGGTGAATAACAACTTTTCCTTTGCCTTAATTTTTCAATGCGTTCTTGAATTGAAATAACTTTCTTCAAAAAGTGAGATCCTTTTTCTTCACTGACTTTATCATAACAGTTTTTTTTAAGTTTAATTAAATCAAAACCAGTTTCAATGTTTTCTTTGGCCCAAAAGTTTAACAAATCTCCATAATCTTCTTCTTTGACAAAATACCAGTCATTCCCAGTCCTAGGTTCTAAAAGTACCTGCAATGGACTAAAGTCCTGATGATTATCCTTTTCGGAATCACTCAAATGAATACGGTTAGTGATTACACATAAATTGTACGCTTTCTCTTCATTTGATAAGAATGATACATTTTGAGGAAAGTAAAGAATGGATTTATAATGATTACCAATTGAAATAAAAAATGAAGAATCAGCCTCCAGTAAGGACTTCATAGCTAAGGTTCCCACTTTTGACAGCATACCAGCAAAAGAAATCTTATCACTAGCCATGCTCTTACCTTTTACCACTGTCAAATCTTCAATACTAATGTGATGTTCTTTCTTTTCCTTTGTTTTTCTTTCTATTTCAAGTATTTTGCGTACTATATATTTATAATCAATTAAATGAATTTGTGCTCTAGATTTTTTTTCCTTGTACAATAAAGAACGATTTCTATCTTTTTCTTCCCATGAGACATCATGCATTTCACTGGCAACCGGGTGAAAGTCTTGTTGAATTCCAAAGGTGTAGCCTAAATTCTTTAGTACAGAATAAATGTTTTTGAAAATATCACTAAGATCATGAGATATAAGCATAGAATTTTCTATAGCATATGCAAGATGATATAAATATGAAAAATCTATTGTAAAGTTCTGAGTCGTGCTTGAGGATTTAATTTGTTTTTCCTCATGAATAAATTTGAATGAAGCAAGTTCGAGGCATTCAGAAGTATAATTGTCTTCTACATATACTGCAAAAAATTTGTCAATCATTTCAAGTATTCTAATCTTGTGATTTTTCTTTGATTTGAATTTTTCAGAATCATATAAAAATGATCTAAATGTATAAGCAGTAACAAAATGAATTGTAGTCAATGATTCAAGAGGCTTAAAATTACTTCTTCCATATTTTCTATAAATTAGTTCATATAAGTCAAGTTCTTTTTTCAAACTGGACTCAACTATAGGATCATACTGAGGATGTAGTGAAATCTGATCATACAAATAATTTCTACCAAGCTGGTTTTTCAAACCTTTTTCTCCTGGCCAATCTTCAATAACTTCTATGCCATGGTTATAATAACGCATCATAAGGAAAGTTTCAAATTTTACACCAAACCTCGCCACTTTACGTCCTAAATTTTGAATTATTTCAGGTTCAGTTATTTCTTTATTATTTTCAGGTAGGGGAAAACAAGCTAGTCCAACAGGATAGACACTTTTCCTTAACTCAGGGGTCACATAGCAAGCAAGATTCCTCTCTGTAAAAATGGATGCAAATATTAAAATAAACCTGGTATAAGTTCATTTATACAGGAATTTTGAACTCTTTGTGGGGAATTTAAATAAAAAAGGTATTTTTTTGATGACTATTATAATAAGAATTTATTATTGGAAGTATTCTTTTTTTTTATCTAGCATAATAAAGAAAAATATTTTGGTTAATATTGTACCAATATCTTTCAGCTTTAATTTTATTTTTATTATTTATAAAATTAATTTTCCTTTATTCTGATTTACAAGAAAGACATCAATACTGATTGAATAATGATTAGTGATTGGTTGGCCGTCATGTATTACACATGAGAAATTAATCAGGGTTTTGGCCAGAAAAAGGAAAATAAATACTCCAAAGTTATTGGGTCATTATTATATTTTATTATTGCCAATGTTTCAATTTAACTTGTAAGTCATCATCAGGATGATATTTGTTTGCAGAGATCTTCAAGGTTTCTGGTCACATCGCAGACTGCAGAACTAAACCATGTTTTGTGAACAAAAACCTCCCTCGGAGATCTCTCTATATATTATTTTTACCCTGATGGTATACTAAAAACATTGGCAATAATAAAATAAAATAATTGCCCAATATTTTTAAAGTATTTTATTTTTCTCATCCTGGCCAAAACCCTAATTGATTTGATAGTGGTTCAGTTAACTAATGTTGAAATTGCTCATATATCTATTATATAATTAATGGCTAAATTGTAGTTCTTCAGAGGATGAATTTGCATTTACCTCTAATATGAAAGTTTAATATTTCTAAAACTAAAGAAAATAAAAAAAATGAAAATGCCATGTGTTTGATTGTGGCAACAAAGATGAGGACAACCTATGATTGGTGACCTATGATATGGGTCAAGAATGAAATAGTTAATAAAGGGACGATTGAAATAAACAAAACAAAGCAACAGTTTACAGGGAAATCATAAAATAAAAAGTAATAAACCTGTTTTTACAACCTATTGAGGCTTTGAACAATAATTGCAAATTGTAAGCCCTTATAAAATTGTTTTACTTACCAATGTCTAGTTTACGTGTTTCTATATTTGTATGTAAGTTTTCATTAAACTTGTATAGGTGATCTGGATCATCAACATAAGCAATATTGCGAGGAAATAACCCACATTTCTTCAATCTTCTAAGCAACTTAATATTCATAGGCATTCTATGAATAACCCAACCTCCATAGCTATAATAAATGTTTTCGACTATTAAATTAATATGAAAAAGTAGATGAAATGTAAAATTAATATTATCCAATATAACATATACATAAATACACACAAACACACACACACATAAATATATATAATTAGACTGTATGTGTGTACCTCTGAACCCCTAAACAGCTAGACCTATTTTGATGAAAATGTTTTGTGCTTCTAAACCCTAGATGGTTAAGATTCATAACTAGGCATAATAGGTGTGCTGTAATCGGTAATTTTGTTCAAGAAATTAGTTTCTACATATCTTTAAATTTATATTTACATAGCTTTTCAACCGCAAGTTGAGAGTTTGGAAATTTTATTTATCTTCCCAATTCTTATCTTTCTCCCATCTCATCAAACTAATTCTCAAATCTTTCACTGATTGGCAGCTATTTGGAAAAAAAATCCTAGGTTGATTTTGTATTGGTATTTTTTAAATCGTGAGGCTTAGAATCGACTTTTCTGCATCCCATTATCACTTTTGTTTGCTTATATTTCCATTTCTGAGAAATTTTTAAAACATTTTTCTTCTTTCAAAACTTAGTTATGTTAATTCCAATTTTTTTCTCTAGTTTGCAAACAATTAGAAAAGAAGCGACTCTCAGTTCAGCATGGTTTCAAATTTTGTCCCAACATTTTTCCTTAATTTCCTTTACCAAATTTTTTTTGGCCTGTAATACTTTTAACACTGATTTTTGATTTGTTACTGGAAAATCAATGTGTTAAACATATTTTTTTGTTTCTTGAGGATGGTTTTAAGCTACAGGTTGATGGCATCTGGTATCTGTATTTAGCCATTTTTCCATATTTTTTTATCTTTGCTTATGCCTTATCTTCCCTTTATAGATTACATTTTATTTTTAACTATTTTGAAACCTATTTCATTTTTCTGATCTATGTACTTGTTGATTTTTGTTCAATTTCAAGTCTGATTTATATAAAGAATCAGTAACTCATTCAAACTTTGCATATTATTTATTGCAGAAATTAGAAACTCTAACTAGAGAAATTAGAATTAATTGCATGTTATTTATTAGAAATCACATCAAGGGCCCTAGGGCTTCATAAGCAGGGCGAATCTTTAATTCCTACCATTTGTAGCTCACCTGTACTCTGCTTCAGTCTGTCGAGCTTGCTGTGACTGTGAACTGCCAGAAACCATTAACACTTGGCTCATGACTCCAGGAAATCTTTCAATACAGCTCACTAGTTATCAATAGTTGAAAGTTTTCACTTCTGAAATGAGCATTTTTTTTCTTCATTATGAACTCCTATTAATAACTGGATTATTTATATGGGCACCGTTTCATATTGAAGCCATGTGTAATTGATATACTTGTTGTTTTACAATGTGGTTCAACAGTCTTTTTTTAATGATCAGAAGCTCTGGCTTTATTCAATTAACTTTTAGTAACTCTGAAAAAAAAAAAAAATGTTCCCCATCAAGCTTTAAACATTTTTAATGAACTTTTTTGCTCAGCTGCGAAGTTTTATTTGAATTTATAATATTTTTATTTTTATGTTTATTGAGTTATATGAGGCCTCTCAATCAGAACCTGTCTGAGTGGTGGGAGCTAATATGCTTTGGTTATAGTATGACTTATAAGCTTTTGTTTTTTAATTGTTAGAACAAATTGTTATTTTAATTCTTTTCATTAGTTTTATTAAACTTAAGAGTGATTAATATTTTTGTCTTTTTAAATATAAAATATTTTTTATTACCTTTAGTTTTCTAGAATATGCTTTTCAAGAGCTTTATTTTTCTGATATGTTTTAGAATATTTATATAACTTTAATAAGGGTTACAAACATACTTGATTTGTAACTGGTATTAGAATTTATGAGCTTGTGGGCATAATGTGTTTAACTAGTAAATGAACCTCAGTCAAATTTGTTGTTGGGGTGTGCCTTCAGAAAAAGAGAGTAGAAAGTTGCCAGCTACTCTCCAAAAGGCATACTGGCAGCTTGAACAAGGTGAGTTTAATGATACCTAAAGTCAAAAAGAAGCTTTGTCTTGACGCTTAGGGCAGCTGACTTGCTGTTGAAAATTGTAGTATGGCTTTTAGAGGCTGATGATGCTGACAAATTTTCTACTGTGTGGTCAGTCAGGTTGTTGAACTGAACTTAAGGAAGCAAAATTTATAAGGCCTATTGTATTTTCCCCATTCCAGTCTCTTCATGTCTTCTTGCTTATTGGTTTTTCTGCTCTGCATTTCAGTTCTTCTCATTGGTGATTTAAATGCTCATGATATGATTTGGAGGAGCACTTTCAGTGATTAAAGAGGAAAAACTGTTGAAAAATTTATAGATACTCATAATCTTAATTTTTAAACAATAATGCTTCCACTTTTTTATGCCGCAGATCAGGCAACTGTTCGTTACTAGACATCAGTACAATGTCTGCTACTCCAAAAGCATGTTTCATATGGAGAGTTTTAAATGACCATTATAATAGTGAACACTTTCTCCTTTTAGTTGAGACATTTCAGAGAACCGCCAATTCCAGGAAACCAAGCGTTGGAAATTGGACCCAGCTCAGTCAGACCCATTTCTAAGAACTTGCACAACTCACAAATACTGGCATGAGTCTAAGAGACAAAAATTTGACTTTGCAAGAAATGAATAATAATAATGTTATTTTAAATGCAGCTGAAGCCTGTATTCCACAAACAACCTGTTTCTAAGCAGCCCCCAATCCCATGATGGAATGAGGAATGTGAGCGAGCAAGGAAAAATTGTAAGGAAACCTTTTAGGAAACTGTGAGAAAGTTCTCCTGTAATCACAAGGGTTCACTTCTGGTCTTAGAATAAAATGATACATTCATAGATAACCCTTATACATTGAAAATTGCCTTGTCCAATATTTCTGGAAGTACTATAGAGTTTCAAGCAATCAAAGCCAAAAAAGAAAACACTCTTCTAATGAAAAATTTAACAGCCCTCCATGTACTTAATTGTCTTTCATCTTTCTCTTTATTTGAGCTCGCATTATACACCAAAAAATATTTGACCCCAGGCCTCGATAGAATCACTATATCTATGTGCAAACAACTCAAAATAAAAAAAAAGTAAATAAAAAAATAATATTAGAATTTTTAAATAGAATTTTCAAAACTGTAAATGTACCCAAATTATAGAAGTCAACAGTAACAGCTCCAATTCTAAAAAAAAGACAAGTCACACATAGGCAAATTAATATGAAATAGTCCTTAAGCAAATTTCTTGAGAAATTAGTTATTAATAGATGAATATATATGTTGTAAAGAACTGAATGGTCATTTTAATTCTTATCAAAGTGGATTCAGAAAAGGGCATAGCTCATTTGACAATAAAGAAAATTTAGAGTAAGAATTGTCGATGTTTATCTGATGAATCTGAACTAGAAAATGGGTTCCTTTGGAATGTATACTCAGTGCTCTGCTTTTCTTCATAATTGTTAATCCTGTTTTGAAATGGTTTTAGACTCCTATATTCAGTTTTATGCAGACAACCTGAGTTTTATTAATCAATGAATAAATACCTACTTTTTAAAATGTATTACATATACTACAGTGTTTTTATAAGTGTAATAATCTAATTCAATACAGCTCACTAGTTATCAATAGTTGAAAGTTTTCACTTCTGAAATGAGCAATTTTTTTCTTCATTATGAACTCCTATTAATAACTGGATTATTTATATGGGCACCGTTTCATATTGAAGCCATGTGTAATTGATATACTTGTTGTTTTACAATGTGGTTCAACAGTCTTTCTTTAATGATCAGAAGCTCTGGCTTTATTCAATTAACTTTTAGTAACTCTGAAAAAAAAAAAAAATGTTCCCCATCAAGCTTTAAACATTTTTAATGAACTTTTTTGCTCAGCTGCGAAGTTTTATTTGAATTTATAATATTTTTATTTTTATGTTTATTGAGTTATATGAGGCCTCTCAATCAGATCCTGTCTGAGTGGTGGGAACTAATATGCTTTGGTTATACTATGACTTATAAGCTTTTGTTTTTTAATTGTTAGAACAAATTGTTATTTTAATTATTTTCATTAGTTTTATTAAACTTAAGAGTGATTAATATTTTTGTCTTTTTAAATATAAAATATTTTTTATTACCTTTAGTTTTCTAGAATATGCTTTTCAAGAGCTTTATTTTTCTGATATGTTTTAGAATATTTATATAACTTTAATAAGGGTTACAAACATACTTGATTTGTAACTGGTATTAGAATTTANAAAAAATTAATTATTTATAAAAATTGAAAAATTTTGCAGATCATAGAAATGCATTTTATCAGGGGCACCAGGGTAGTATAAGGGATTTCGATAAATAGAGGCTTCCCGTGAACTATGGATGTTTAGAATGGGATAGCAATGTGTAGATAGTCCCTTACTCCATGATCCTAAGTGACTGAAAGAGGTGTCTTTTTTTTTTCACTTAATAAAAAAAAGAAAAATGTTTCGTTATCTCATTTTAATTTTTAATTGAAAACATTACTTACTTTTTTACTGGAGAAATGCTTTAACAGTGAGTTTTTATTCATGCAACAAAACCGAACAACCTTTATTTGGATTTTATCTTTTTGTGACCTGTTTGGGAATGAGCCAAATGAAGATGACATAGGTTTCTTTTGTCTGAGAAGTAAAGCAGGGTTACTTGGAAATCCTTGTAGAACCTTATAGGCTTGCCTTATAGTTCCATAAGTTACAAAAGCAGCTCACCAATGGCCACCCTGAGTCAGTGACAAGTTAGTCTACATCTGTGGTTTCTGTGTCAGATTGTGTGTCAGGCTGGTCTTAGTCTTTACAGTGCCGGCAACAGAGATAAGTGATAAGTGACAGTGATTAACAAGTTATCTCGAGGCTTCTTTATAAATAATNAGTAAGTTTCTTTAAACTTAATTTAAACTCAATTGGGCCAGGAGCTTTAATTTTAGTCAAGAACTCTGTTCTACTTTTTTCTCTCAGAAAGATTGAAGATCTCAATCTAGTTTCTGCCTAATTCCCTGGAGACACTAAATTTCACCAAGGCTGAAGCTGAATATTGAAACAGAAGGGAGAAGGTTTTCCTTATGCTCATCCCATAGTTCAAGGAAGTACTGGGACCAAAAAGAGTGATGAGAAACTTTTTGAATACATATTTTGTAACAACTTATATTTGTTAAATATGAACAACAAATCTACTTTTGTTACAGGAAGATGCTGAATATAATTATAACCAATTGTACACCCATTGAAGTCAATAACATAATCATGAATGTGAAGCATATGAGAAATGCTGCAAATTAAGGAAAGAAGTTATTAGGAGATTGTGGAACCACAATCATAAAGAGCAAAATAAATCTGTTAGAAGGCTTTTCAACTAAGCAAAGATTCAAGGGTGATGGGAAATATTCAGAAGCCCCTTAGCAGAATACAATAAAGTCATTATGATGGTCAAGAGTGCACATGGTAAGAGTTATGTGAATAGAGAATATTCCTGAAAAGAACGACTCTTTTTATTCTTTATAAAGTTCTAAAACACAGATTCTTCTTGTAAACATTACAAAACTCACATACTTTAGGCAAGAAGGCTATTACTTCTTATTTCTACACACACACTTTACAGTACTGCACAACAATAGTGCCTATTTAAAATCCTAAACACCCCTTAAGTTATTCGCAATTAAAATTAAATATTGAAAACATTTGAACTTATTTTAAAATTATAAATTTACATAGTATTACATGAATATAACAATGAATCAATAAATTCAGAGATCTATATACATTTAGTTCCTTTTTAAAGAAATAAAATTTGTTTTGGCTTAAGGCCTTGGTAAATACATCACCAATATTGTTCTGAGTATCAACATAGTCCATTATTATTCTTTTCTTATCAACAAGATTTTGTAATGAAATTTTCTAGATTTCTTACGTTTTCAATACATTCCGCCGTATTAATTGATCTTTGATTGTCTGTTATTATTTTAGGTGTAATTACAGTATCATTTTGTAAATTGATTAGTTTGGAGTTTCCTTTCTCTTAATGAACATGAGATTCTGTGTCCTCTCTTGAATTTGTGACATCTGATGCTTTATTGAAGCCCAAAGGATTGGATTATTTTCTATGAAATATAACACATCCACTTACGCTCTTCCAGTCGAGTTTGCCTCCTACCCAATCTGCTACTTTTTTGGAGCTGTACAAAATCCATAAAGGCTTGTGGAATTAAAGTACATTACCTGGCTCACTTGCGGTGTTGATATATTCTCCTTATTACTTATCTTTATCTTTACAGTTCAGAATGAAAAGCAATTTTTTTTAGCAATTCATTTACAGATGTGTCTTAGAGTAGTTAAATAAAAAATTTACTTCCTACACAAACTGAGAACTAAGAAAATGTTTTCGGAAGAGAATGTGGAAGATGGGAAATAAAAGAATAAAAACAATTATAATAAACAGAAAGAATAAATTGAAAAATTTTGTAATCTAGTCTTAATACCTAGCAAAATAGTTATTTATTTGTATTTAATGCAAGCAATAAAAATATAAATTGTTTACTTTGACTCTCCAGCATGTCTCGCTTCATTTTCAATGTTTATTATTTCTGTTCCAATGGCATCAATTTTTTCTTTTACTGTTAATGGAACAAATTCTAGAGGGAATAGAAATTTTCCTAAAATCAAAAGTAATTTTTGTAGTAATAAAAGTAGTTTTAATGAAGAAAATCTTATTATATTTGAAATTATATAAGATATTTAAAAAAATTATTGCAAAAAATATCTAATGAAAAATTAGNTTTTATTATTATTATTAACCCATAGCCCGTAACAATACAATCATGATTAGCACTAAGTTGTAAATAATTTTGAAAACAAATAAAAAACAAATAAAAATTATTAATTTGCTACCAACAGCTAATCAAGAAGCTATTATTTGGAACTCTTATTTATCTGCTTAGGACAGGACTTGGAAATAAAACATTGTGTACAAAAAAACATTGTTTCTTCAGCCTATAAATAAGCAGAGAATATAAACCATTCCCAAGTATACCTAATGAGAATAAAAAAAAAAGTTTATAATATCTATTCAATCAATTAAGTGATGACAACTTAAAAAACATTACTATAAAATACTTATCCTTCTTTTCCTCTTGAGGGCAGATAAAATAATTTGCTAAAATAACTAACTCATAGTTTACCTGTCATTTCCTTAAATTTTAATATCATAAAATAGCACAGAAAATCTAGTAAATCTAAACTGAAGTAGCAGTTTTAGAAAATTTTCCTATACATGTAATACAAGATACATGTAATATAAAATTATTATAAATTTCTGTTGCACTATAGTATTCAGAAATCCAATTGTATTATCCTCAGCAAAACAAATCAAATTTTCAAAATTAATGCAAAAATTAAAATAAAAAAAAAGTTGTAGTTAATATTATTATTTCAATACTATAAATATTTGGCTTTAATCAATGTAAAATATTGAAACAAATATTTCTATCAAATCATGATCTTTTGTTATACAAATAAATAAATATCCTATTGGTCAAAATCAAATAAATATTCTTAGTTTAAAATTATAAGTCATTCATTAGAGGAGATTGAAAAAAATGGATGATAAATAGAATAAAAAGTGAGATGAATGAGCAAAATTGAAAAAAAAAAAATAATAAGGGGAAAATCACATTATTATTACTTATCTTTATCTTTACAGTTCAGAATGAAAAGCAATTTTTTTTAGCAATTCATTTACAGATGTGTCTTAGAGTAGTTAAATAAAAAATTTACTTCCTATACAAACTGAGAACTAAGAAAATGTTTTCGGAAGAGAATGTGGAAGATGGGAAATAAAAGAATAAAAACAATTATAATAAACAGAAAGAATAAATTGAAAAATTTTGTAATCTAGTCTTAATACCTAGCAAAATAGTTATTTATTTGTATTTAATGCAAGCAATAAAAATATAAATTGTTTACTTTGACTCTCCAGCATGTCTCGCTTCATTTTCAATGTTTATTATTTCTGTTCCAATGGCATCAATTTTTTCTTTTACTGTTAATGGAACAAATTCTAGAGGGAATAGAAATTTTCCTAAAATCAAAAGTAATTTTTGTAGTAATAAAAGTAGTTTTAATGAAGAAAATCTTATTATATTTGAAATTATATAAGATATTTAAAAAAATTATTGCAAAAAATATCTAATGAAAAATTAGATCACAAATTAATTAAAATGGGGTGTAGATACTGTTCTTCTACTGCCAGGGAAGTAACCCCTTACATAAATACTTTTTAAATAGTGTAAATGCACAATCTTTAAATGCACCATCTCACAATAGCATTACAATTCTACCTCAATTAGACTATGTTTTTGGAGCAATAACCTCTGGTTCCTTGTTCAACATATTGAGTGCTGGCTGTTAATAGCCAGATGAGGGCCTAAGGTGGGGCCAGCTGGGGGGTTGTGGCATCTCGAAATACCTCCATAGTTAAGAACTATTTCAAGAAAAACTTGTATTTTAGACTATTGGCATACACAGTCTATATCATAAGATAAAAAAGAATGTGATCTATATTTTGTTCATTTTAATAATATGATATTCAGGCAAGCTGGAAGTGAATTAAATATTTGTTCTGATAATTAGAGTAAAGCAAAAGTGTGTGTCAGCAACAGGGTTGGCATCCCCAGGGGGACTGAAAATATCCCGTAAGTCCAGCCTAAGTTCTCCAAATAAACCTTCACCAAACTAAAGGAGAATCTAGTGTTCTATACAGAAGATTTATATGGAGAACTTAAGCTTTGGGTGAATACAAGAAAATTGGATGGTGAAATGCAATATCAGAGTCCTCAACCCCAGGGTTAGTAAGTTTCTTTTAACTTAATTTAAACTCAATTGGGCCAGGAGCTTTAATTTTAGTCAAGAACTCTGTTCTACTTTTTTCTCTCAGAAAGATTGAAGATCTCAATCTAGTTTCTGCCTAATTCCCTGGAGACACTAAATTTCACCAAGGCTGAAGCTGAATATTGAAACAGAAGGGAGAAGGTTTTCCTTATGCTCATCCCATAGTTCAAGGAAGTACTGGGACCAAAAAGAGTGATGAGAAACTTTTTGAATACATATTTTGTAACAACTTATATTTGTTAAATATGAACAACAAATCTACTTTTGTTACAGGAAGATGCTGAATATAATTATAACCAATTGTACACCCATTGAAGTCAATAACATAATCATGAATGTGAAGCATATGAGAAATGCTGCAAATTAAGGAAAGAAGTTATTAGGAGATTGTGGAACCACAATCATAAAGAGCAAAATAAATCTGTTAGAAGGCTTTTCAACTAAGCAAAGATTCAAGGGTGATGGGAAATATTCAGAAGCCCCTTAGCAGAATACAATAAAGTCATTATAATGGTCAAGAGTGCACATGGTAAGAGTTATGTGAATAGAGAATATTCCTGAAAAGAACGACTCTTTTTATTCTTTATAAAGTTCTAAAACACAGATTCTTCTTGTAAACATTACAAAACTCACATACTTTAGGCAAGAAGGCTATTACTTCTTATTTCTACACACACACTTTACAGTACTGCACAACAATAGTGCCTATTTAAAATCCTAAACACCCCTTAAGTTATTCGCAATTAAAATTAAATATTGAAAACATTTGAACTTATTTTAAAATTATAAATTTACATAGTATTACATGAATATAACAATGAATCAATAAATTCAGAGATCTATATACATTTAGTTCCTTTTTAAAGAAATAAAATTTGTTTTGGCTTAAGGCCTTGGTAAATACATCACCAATATTGTTCTGAGTATCAACATAGTCCATTATTATTCTTTTCTTATCAACAAGATTTTGTAATGAAATTTTCTAGATTTCTTACGTTTTCAATACAATCCGCCGTATTAATTGATCTTTGATTGTCTGTTATTATTTTAGGTGTAATTACAGTATCATTTTGTAAATTGATTAGTTTGGAGTTTCCTTTCTCTTAATGAACAAGAGATTCTGTGTCCTCTCTTGAATTTGTGACATCTGATGCTTTATTGAAGCCCAAAGGATTGGATTATTTTCTATGAAATATAACACATCCACTTACGCTCTTCCAGTCGAGTTTGCCTCCTACCCAATCTGCTACTTTTTTGGAGCTGTACAAAATCCATAAAGGCTTGTGGAATTAAAGTACATTACCTGGCTCACTTGCGGTGTTGATATATTCACCCAAACCTAGACAGCCATTCAAAAAGAATGTCTCGTCTGATGATCCAATTTTTAACAGAGCAAAAGATAAAAATAATCTGATAGTTGGAAGTCGTACTACAGACCAATAAACCTTCTTAGGCATTTTTTTTTTTTTGTAGCCCTTGGCTCGCAAGCCAAACTAGCATTTTTTAATACCTTCATTCTTTGTTCTATAAATCCAATTTTTATCTAATGCCTTCACTCCTGGTGGTAGTACAGCTGGTGTCCGTGTTTTATTCTCCTCTAGGGCATCAATTTCCTTCTGGCCTTCCTTTGTTTAATTTCATAGCTTCTTCATAAATTCCTGACTCAGCTATAGAACAGTATGTTCATGTACAGTTTATAGTCAGTAAATTTTGAAGGTATTTTTACTTTCCTTTTCGATCTACCTCTATTTTATTCTTCTTGATCAGATTAAAAGCCAAAACTGACATCTTCGAAGTCCTCTACTGTGTTGTCTTCTGATGAAACTCCTTTATCATCTTTTTTTCTATAAGCTTCTTTCTCTTGGTTGTCTTAGGTTTCCTAAACATCAATAACTTTGATTGTAGTCAGTGATTCTCTGAATTTACAACTAATTCTTGTCCAATACAATGTCTCAAGAGCACACAATTTTGTTGTTTTTAGGGTCCCAAAGTCAGTGGGACTATTATCATAGATTTTGCTCTTGGTTCAAATTTGCTTTCCCGAGGTAGTTTGAGAACCCACACTCTAGGTGTTTGATCCAAACTCTCTCAATTATGACAAATCATTTTTCCATACCATCTAAATTCAGGGGTTTGATCATTTAATGCACTGGTTGGGGATCTCTTTAATTCATAAACAGTGGTAGTGTATTTGTCATAGTATACTCAATAATAATTTTCTTATTACGACAGTAATTTTTTAAAATATTATGAGGAAAATTCTCCACCACTGTCAATCCAAATTTGTTTTTTGTTTTCATGTTGGGTTTTCACAAATTTAATAAAGTCTATAAGATTCCGTTGCAAACAACCATAAAATGGGATAGTCTATGATAACTTGGAAGTATTTCTCACCTTAATTTGTTGGTGTTTTAATAGGTCCACATACATCTGGATGAATTAAATTACCTATAGTACTTGTTTTTAAAAAGTAATTTTTTCCTTCTTTACACTGGGGACATTTTTCACCATTTTATGGTAAATTTAGTATTTCCAAGCCAAGGTGGTATAGCTATCCAAGTAATTTGTGCCATTAAGTACCAGAATTACACCTAGTTACAACACATAACTCACTTTTAACTGGTTTTAGTCTCAGCAAAATTAGATCTAACTTTCCATTTTCATAGTTCATGGAAGAGTTAGCTGAATATTTTAATAGAACTTTAAATCCACCATTGATCTCATATTCTGTATCTTTCACAGAACTCTTTACATGCAATAGGTTTCTAGATTCGGAAATATCAACTATCAAGTAAGGATAGTGGCAAAAACTTATAGAATGGAAAATTGCAAGGGCAGGACCAAAGCCCCCATGAATTTTTATCAAATGCTCCATCAAATTTTATAGACCATATAACTGAAATATTTAATAGAATAATGTTTGCTGGAGATATACCAAGTACTTTTAATAGATCATTATTTAAAACTATTTACAAGAAAGGGCCACCTGAAGCACCTAGCAGCTTTAGAGGAATATCACTCATAGACTTTATAGTGAAATAGAAATAATGGAGTTATCAAAGCAAGATAACAAAATTTGTTATTCTGGATGATCAGAATATGATTTTCTGTCTTTCTGGATGGCAAGCAGGATTCAGAAAATCATATTCTGCTATTGACCACATTTTTAGATTTAAGAATATAATAAATTTAAAATTAGTTAAAAATCAACCAGTTTATTAGTTGTGGAATTAAAAGTGGTATTTGACAGTATTGATAGAAACACTTCAAGGCTTAATTTTAGTCTCCCTTGGAGTTTAAAAAAAAATTCTTAAAAATCATAAAAGCACTTAACACAAATACATATATGGTGGGTAAGAGAGGAAATATAAAGTCAAAACATTGCTGGAGTCTTATGCTGGAGAAATTAGTCAGGGGTTTCAATCAGGATCAGAAAAATAAAATACTCTAAAAGTTTTTGGGTAATTATTTTATTACTGCCGACATTTCGACTTAACTTTTAAGTTATCATGTGATGTCTGGAGAGATCTCTAAAGTTAACTTTAGTTCTTGACTCTGAGATGTGACCATAAACCTCACTAAGAGATCTCTCCAGACATCACTATCGTGCTGATGATGACTTACAGTTAAGTTGAAACGTCGGCAATAATAAAATAATTACCCAACAATTTTGGAGTATTTTATTTTTCTGATCCGGACCGAAACCCTGACTAATTTCTCCAGCATAAAGTCAAGACCATTGATGTCAAGTATAGGAGTTAGACAAGCCTGCAAACCAAGTTCAGACTGTTTCGCATAGTATATTGATGATATATCAGCATTTTTACATGATGCCACTTCAATATGACAGAAGAATGAAGATACTTCTATATGCGCTTAACATTATGCTGCTAGCTGACTGCAAGCTCTTCAAATAAGGGACTTTGGAAAGTACTGTCAGGACTGGTTAATTTTCAAAAATCAAAAAATTATGATTTTTAAGGATGGAAGGAGGAGATATAAAAATTAGAAAGGTGGAATTTGGCTGGGAATGAATTAGAAGTGGTAAAAAAATAAATACCTCGGAATTACATTGACTTCAAAATTAACCATGATCTCAGAGAAAAATTAAAAAAAGGTTATAAATTAAATGTGGAAATCACTGTTTCTAAACAAACACATTAATAAAAACAGGAAATTTGATGTCTTTGTTTTGAGAAGTACAATTTGCCATGTCCCCCAGATTTGGGATTTCCAAAAGTATGGAGTAGAAAAGTTACAAAAATTCTTTATTAAAAAAATATTTCGTTTACCTACTGATACATCAGATTATATGGTTTGACTAGAAACAGGGATACACACAATATATTTATACACGCTTAACCTACATTTTCAATATATGTGTAAATTTTTATCCTTACCCAACCATAGACTACCAAAACTTTTATTAACCAAAATAATGAAAAATAGAAAATTATGGTTTAAACAGTGGCTGAAAAGAGCTGAATAATACTTTTGAATTTGTTTTAGAAAATGAAAGTACTGAAATTTGGAAAGGTAGTCTGGAAATATATAAGAAAAAGAAAAATGAAAGAGAACTTAATTATGAGAGCACAAGTTTCTAGCACTGACCTCTTTTATAAGGATTTGCGGTATTAAATAATGTTACAATTTATATTGGAATAAAATAATGTAAACACAGTATTCTTAATTATTAAAGTAAGTTGTGAAAAACTCCCATAAAGTGATGTACTCATAAGAGAAGAACAAATAAAAATATCACTGTGCAACACAAAAGAGAGAGATAGAGAATACACTGCACTTTCTGGGAAAATGTACTGTGTTGTCATGGGCATGAAAGCATTATCTCGTCTGGAGCATTGGTGATGATCAGAAACTTTGTAATATTTTCAATGTTAAGGGTAATTATAATCATTTGTATTCCTACTTGAGTGTAACACTTGACTATACTAGCAGAGGAACATAATAGCAGAGGAACAATTTGAAACTTAATTTTTGTTGAGTTAGATTTTTTAGCTGTTTTCTATAGAATTAGGCATGCTGGTATCAAAACTGTTTTAATTTTCTTCTATCACATCACTTTCGGTTTCTATGTGGGTGGGGCGCATGCTGGTCTAGACCTGCCTGTTTATTTACGTCTGTTATACTCTGGTGAAACGTTATGTGTCGGTAAGCCGTATTTAGTAATTCGTTACGGAAGTGTACATAACTACATTGTGTGTTTGAACTGAAACATTTCCTTATGGCTACCTCTGCTCCTACACATACCTGTTCTCTAGAACATAAATTCAAGTCTGATCAACAATTCAAGATAATTATGTCGAATTCATGAAGGACTATTTCTGTTTCTCTATTCCATAAAGCTCTAAATATTTTATATATTCCTATTATAGATTTTTTTAGGTCTATTCCATAACCCTCTAAATAATTGACTTCTCATCATAGACTTTTTAAGACCATATTGTTTCTAAAAAATACTATTTGTCTCCAATGCATTGGATTGAATCGCTTTTGGATCATTACTTAGTAGCTTTATATAAAAATATATATTTTTTTGTGGTATTTTATCCCACATAAATTTTAAACGATTAAATGCAAGGGAATATAATAACAAATCTAACTGTCCCAGCCAGGGCTCGAACCTGGATCTTCTGTTATCCGGGCAAACGCGCCCGAGCATAAGACGATGTATTCGTCTTTCTCAGAGGTTAGACTCTCGACACTAGTGCTGGGAATTTAATAACTTATCTGGCTATTCTCGGTGGTGTAATGGCTAGCATTCTTCCCCGGATAGCAGGAGATCCAGGTTCGAATCCTGGCTAAAACAGTTTAGATTTTTTTGTCCATTCCCTTGCATTTAATTACTGTGTAGTGTTTCAATTGTTTTTACTTGTAACATAGGTCACATGTTTCATCAAATACAGTTTAAAACATACGACTAGTACTTTCAGTAGATCTTGTGCAGCCAAGACTACATAAACTAATTTCTTGACTATTATTCCTCGATACTGTCCCTCCTGATAATTTTATTTTTCTTGTTGCACTTCTTTCTCATAATATACTTGGCATTAATATAAATATGAATTAGTGATCACGTTTCTTACATTTTCTTAATATTTACAATTACACTGGGGACCAATTTGAAACTCAATTTCTGTTGAGTTACATATTTTAGCTGTTTTCAATAAAATTAGGCATGCTGGTTTTAAAGCTGTTTTCAATAGAATTAGGCATGCTGGTTTTAAAGCTGTTTTCAATAGAATTAGGCATTCTGGTTTTAAAACTGTTTTTAGTTTTCTTCTATCATGTCACGTTCTGTTTCTAAGTGGGTGAGGCGCATGCTGGTCTAGACCTGCCTGTTTAGTTACGTCTGTTATACTCTGGTGAAAAGTTGTGTGTCGGTAAACAGTATTTAGTATTTTGTTACGGATGTGTACAGTACTACATAGTGTGTTTGAAATGAAACGTTTCTTTATGGCTACCTCTGCTCCTACACATCGAAAGTGCGAAAACAGCCCTGATTCGTTTTATTATATATGTGGCAGTTTTAGTCAATTTCGTTCAGTTTCAATTGGCCATTCAGTTTGTTCGCATGAAGAATATAACACTACAAAGAAAGTCATTGATTTTTTGCAATATCACATGCACCAATGAATCATTTGTGTTGACCTTAAAATGGTCTGCTTCCTATTTGGCCAACAATGTGGATACACAAAGTATCCCTGCTTTTTGTGTAAGTGGGACAGCAGAGCTCTTGCCCAACATTGGGTGCAGTCAAATTGGCCGCCAAGACCAATCCAAACATCGTGCATCAGCCACTTGTGGACAGAAAGAACATTATATTTCCACCTCTGCAAATAAAATTGGGTCTCATGAAGCAATTCGTTAAAGCTTTGCCAACTGAAGGAGACTGTTTCAAGTATCTCGTGTCGAAATTTCCTAGCCTGTCATTTTAAAAGTTAAAGACCGGTATTTTTTATGGTCCACAGATTCGACAGCTTCTTGAAGATGAACATTTCGTGGTAACAATGTCAGAAATTGAAAAGAATGCTTGGTTAGCATTAAAAAACATTGTTAAAGACTTTCTTGGAAATAAACGAGCCTTGAATTACTACGAAATTGTCCAGCAACTCTTGGAAAGCTTCCAAAAGCTAGGTTGCAATATGAACATTAAATTTTATTTTTTACACAGCCACCTTACTAATTTCCCGGACAATCTTGTTGCAGTGAGAGATGAGCAGGGTGAGCGTTTCCATCAAGATTTGAGGGTCATGGAAGCAAGGTATCAAGGTAGATGGGACGTACATATGATGGCTGATGGCAGTTTTATGACCTACAATTCCACAGCCATGACATGTAATTTTTAAAGAAACGTTGCCTTTTGTTGATGGGATTTCACCTCTGTTTTAATTTTAAGCTCCTCTTCCAATAAGCGGCACTTTACAAATTCCAATTAGATCCTGTTCCATCGTCTCCATAGCTGTAATCAATGCACTAAAATGATCTATTGTCAAAAGCAGATGGCAGATTTTGTCACTGTTATCTAATTTAGAATAATACTTGTCTGAGAGACACTACACTATTAGGGATTTCGTTTTACGCCTTTACAAAGGAATTACTTTTTCCCTGGGACTTCTGACATCTATTCAATCATTTCAATTCAATCATAAAAATAGCTTTAGTTGGAATTTCCAGTCACTAAACTATTGGTTATCATATCAGATAGGGAGTGATAGCTCTCCGTTTGGAGTGGCCATGCTTTCTGGTTCTCCTCACATCTGTAACACTGACAAAATTATCATTTTATACCATACAAAACTTTATGTTTTTGGCCCTCTAAGATCCTGACAGACTGGACCTACAATCTTTTAAACATAAGGTGTGAATGAGGAGAAACACTTTTAATATTTTTTATTCACTACTAAAACACTAGTTCATCTTGTGAACATTACAAAACTCACCAAGGTACTATAAAAATTGGTCTAATATGTCTAATTGATTATCTATTGTGATAGTTTTCCTTGGTTTATTTATTAGAATTAATTTTGAAATTTTTCATAACTAAGAGAATTTTAGAGAAAAGATTTATGAAAAGGAAGAAGAAGAAAAAAAGGAACACAACAGAATACTTACTCATAAAAATAATAATAGTATTTGTTTCTTTAACTTTATCTAATTTTAGAGAAAAGATTTATGCAAAGGAAGAAGAAGAAAAAAAGGAACACAACAGAATACTTACTCATAAAAATAATAATAGTAAATTGAAAATCCATTATGTCATTATAATGTAATAATAACATTAATTCTGGTATATTTAACTAAAGACAAATTAGAATTACCTGAGTTAGACAGTGAGGCATAAACAATTAAACATGAACATACCTGTAACAAGAAAAAGTAAATTTAGATACAAAATAACAACAATAAAATGGAAAATTATATCAATATATTTATTTTAATTAAAATAACTAACAAGTTAAATGAAATAAAAAAAAATAAAAAAATAACTTTTAACTTTGCCGCTACATGTTAAATACAAACTATAATAAACAAACATTCTAAATTTTTAAAACACCCCTTTCCATCCTAAGGGTCCGATTTACTTAATAACGAACTCAATTTTATTTATCCATACAAAGCTAAATTGAAAACAAATGTAGAACACCTAGAGATTTCAGGAAAACCCCCACTACAATGGGTCCGATTGCATTCAATAACGATTTATTTATTTTTTAATTTAAAATCGATATGCTATATTTCTCTATAGAAAACAAATAATTTTGAGTTATAGACCGTCACAATTAATTGTATAAATTAGGGATTTAGGTAAAAACCAGGCACTAATAAAATATTACTGACTAACTCCCAGAATATTTTAAATGGAGAGTTTTGACTTTATATATTACTATTAGATGTTTCTTAAGTGGTGTTCGGTCAAGGTAAATACAAAATATAGAATTTAAAAAATACAAATTTTTTTATCAAACTTGACCGAACCCTAACAAAAAACATAAAATATTTTACTTTACTAATTTGAAAATTTGAGTTGACTTCCAATACTCAAAACTAAATATAACATTATTTGTATCGAAAATAGAGTTAATAACATCTACTTCACAAAAAAATATGTACTTCTCACACACACACACACAGAAAAAACGAAACTTTCCTCATAACCAACTTCGCTTTTCGTTTTGTATTAAAAAGTGACAAACTAATTTTCACTAAGATAACGAATAACTGTGGCAAGGAGAATTTTGACAGCTGTAAATGTGTACAGCATTAGTATAATACATAAACACACACAGTATAACAGCATATATATAAACACACACACTAATATCAGTAATCATTTTTTATCAGAACTAGGCAACAAAAAAAANCTAGTTCCCAGGTCACTAAAGAAATTTTTATTAAATCTCTTAGATAGTAAAAAAAAGAAAGATTTAGTTCAGAACTTTTTTTTTATCAGCTCAGTATAAATGTAGAAATAGGAAATGTGTTAGAGCCATGTGTAATTTGCAATAAATTTCAAAACTCTAATAAATATGATCTATTACTACATCATGACATCCCGGATGTTCCCTCTGCTAAGTTAAGAGCCAATATAACCAAGTGGAATGGACAATACTATTTATTGTAATATATTACTATTCCAGGTGATCAGAATAATAAGAATAAATAAATAAACTAAGTAGTAAAAATGTGTTCAAGTTTATCAGGAAATTTTCTCTGTTTGAATTGAAGTTTGGAATTCCTTGTCTACTAATTGCTGATCATGTACCTTTTGGTAGTCTAAAAATGAAATCATTTGTCAAAGATAGGAATTTTTAGGTAGCTAATTCAAGTCCACATTATTTAAAGTTTCAAGGCTGAGCTGAGTAGGGATAGCTAAAACCATATTATTTAAATGCAAAGATTCAAACTTAGATTTAGAATTGAGCTTGTTATCATAATTCGCCAGTTGCAGGCTTGAATTATTCTCTAGCCCAACTTATTGCAGGTAAAATTCTTGGTTCAAAGTTACCAATAACTGTCGAGAAATTAAAACCCCAAGTTCCTGAAAATGATACTGATAGTATGAGGAAAAGCAAGAATAATAGAAATGGTATCATGATAGATTTATGAAGAATGAAATCACTTTTTAGAGGGGAGAAGAAGTAAGGGTACAAAATATTAAGACTAAATACTGGGAGCCAGAAGTAAAAATTAATGTAGCAGAGGAAGCCTTCTCCTATTATGTGAAATTAAATAATGAGTCAGTAGTGAGGCAAAACAGTCATCATTCAAGGAAAAGTAAATTAGAGAATAATCCTCAGTATTCAAAGAGGGAGACTATAGGCTACAGGCTTCAGTTAGGTTACTAGGTGCATATGTAAAAGTGATAGTTCAGTTAATAAAAGACTGTTAAAAAAGTTACACCTATTGATTAAACATTACACATTACAGGTGTATGTAATATGCTCTTGAATCTTCAACTCAATAATCAGAGAGTTTTAAGTTACAGTTCCTTCTACTCATACCTGGCCTAGCACTCAATCATTCTGTAAAGTTAAAGAATTTAATTTATTCATCCAAGATCAAGTTATTAAACAATCTCTTGATATGCCTTCAGACCCATCAGTACTCAATCTGATAAACTCCTTCCCCATCCAGCTCACCCTCCGTACTTTTATTTTTCTCAGGGACATAAGGTGCCTAGTTTGTTTATCCTCCTGTATATTTAGTATGTAATAGGATAGACAATTTAAGTCATTTCAGGCATGTTAGGAAACCAAATAATTAATTTTTTTTCACTTGAGTTGATCAAGCTGAAATTGAAATAGACACTTGCAAGGCTTCAAATAACAATTGTCTATTAAGAAATATAAGAAAATTACCAATTTCAGCCCTTATATCACCTTCACTTTGATTAACGAATAGTGATTCATTTTCAGGCATTAAATCTAATGGTAACCTTTCTAGTAACCTGCAAAGAAATATAATGGATAAATTCAGAACTTACTAGTCAATATATATTCTGCTAATTGCAACTAATTAAAATGAGCAATAAATTATGATTACATTTGAATAAAGAGAAAATTCCTAGCAATGAAAAAATGGCCAGGTTATATATTAATATTAATTTAACAATAATTTTAATTGTTTGATAATTTACATTATCATGTAACATACGCCGAAAGCTCGGCAAATAAGAACAATTTGACTCGGTCCAACCCGGAAGATGAAATGGTAAATAATTTTAAGTACTAAACTTTCATTGTTTATATAAAATTTAGCACTTTGGCTTTTTATTCCAAATATCTCAACAAATTTATTTTTGGATGAATTGGATGAGGAGGAGGTTGGTTATGGAGAAATATAAAAATTTTTTTATTTAATATCTTTGAGATAATAGTAGTATGAACCAGTTTATTGGAATCAATGGGTGTATTTAAAATTTAACTTTCTTAAATTTATATGATATAACATTTTCATTAAAACAAATCAAATTACAATTCTAAAAAAAAAAAGTTTTAAAAAAAGCAGAAATTTTATTTATTTTAAAGTAATGGTTATAATTTTAGGGAAACCTACAATATATATATANTTAATAGATTTAAATTGTGGAAAAATAAATTTTTTTATAAGTCTAAAATTCCTCTAATTACTTATTAGTATCTAATTAAGTTTTTGTGATCAGTTTACCTCCCTTAGTTTGTTCTGAATAGCTTGTCACACCATTAAGAGGTTAATATTATTGAGGTCTAGAGAAATTTTATTTTATTTTTTAAAATATAAAAATAATTCAACAATAAATCAGTTTTACATCAAACAGAAACAAAAGAAGAAGAAAAAGAAAGACAAAGAAAGTCAACTCAAATGAACTCAAGTGTCAATGGAACAAAAATTACCTGTATGGGTGACATGAATAAAAATTACACAAATCATAGCACCCATAGATGTCTATTAATCCCATATTCTTGAACTGTTCTCTTAGTACAGCATCAAGCAGAATATCATACTTGAAAACTTCTTCAGGACTAGAAAACATTGATAGAAAACACAGCTAATTATTTCACAGTAGTTAATGCTTAAAATTCAATAAAATAAACCTTTTAGATAATACTACAAAAATTACATTTCATTCTCTACACATTATTACTAAACATTTAACACTAGAGAAGTTCATGTTTTTGAAAACTTCATATAGCCCGATTTTCCAATAATAAATAGTTATTCACTTATATAGTACAATTAAACATATTATCATGCCATTGTTATTTAGTTCTTACAAGAAAATTAAAATATTTAGGACAAAAATTCCTAACACCCAAATCTTAAGTTTCAGATAAGACCTATTCTAACTGCTCAAATTTTGTTAGCAGATAAGTGCTATCATCTAAGAGCAATAGTTGTTTTAGAACTTCAACCCTTAATTTAACTTTTACAGAGTGGTAGGGTCAATCTCTTATGACGGTAGTTATTTCAAATTGTTGCTGACTGAAGTTCAAATTTCATTAAAATCAGTTAAGCAATTTTAAGCTTATCATTTTTATAATTATAACAACAGAAATTTAGTACTAAATAAAATAATGTAGCAAACACATGGCTACTTATTTTTACTTAACACTCTTACTGTTTCTAATAAAGACCATTTCTTTATGAGGAATTGTTAGACGAATAGAAAAATAAATTGATGTGGCAGCTTTTAATTTTGAAACCCACTTATAGTTGATGAATAAAGGTAATTTTCATTCAATTATATAATACAATTATATACCTCAGAAAGATAGGCACAACCTTCAATTAAAAAAATTAACTCAGTTGTTGAAATGGAGAGTTTTTTTTGTTGGGTTCCGGTCATGATAGATCCAAAAAATACAATTTAAAAAATGTGCATTTATTTATTTATTTATTTATTATCTGCCAATGTTTTGGCTTACGTTGTAAGCCATTTTCAGGGCTGTTGAAATACAATGTCATAAGATTTAAAAAAATTAAAATAAAATGATTTACATTATTATTTTATATAATTGCCATAACTAAATGTAATGTGATATCAAAAGTATGTAGAATATTTAGAAAATTCAAAATACAAATATAATTAAAAAATATAAATATAATTCACCACACCTACCTATCATTAAGGTGAGAGGGGACGTCTTGTCACCAGGATCACATTTTCATGACTGAGAGGTAGGGTTTTGTGTTAGAAGCTTATGGTGTATGAGGCGGTAAATATAAAGGGAAAGGGGCCTGCATCAAAGGGGGCAATACCAGGAAAAGAAGGTAGCTTTTTCTCTCACAAGTCAATCAATCCTCTCAGTGATGAAAATGTGATCCTGGTGACAAGACGTCTCCTCTCACCTTCATGATAGGTGTGGTGAAATATATTTTCTAAAAAATTATTTTTGTATTTTGAATTTTTCTACATATTCTACATACTTTTATTATCACATTACATTTAGTTATGGCAATTCTTTAAAAGAATAATGTACATCATTTTATTTTTTTTTTGACATTGTATTTCAACAGCCCTGAAGATGGCTTACAATGTAAGCCGAAACATTGATAGATATTTTTAAAAAATGCACATATGTTTAAATTGTATTTTTTGGATCTACCTTGACCGAACCCCAACAAAAAAAATCTAATGATTAGCTCAGTTGTTATCAATTTACAATTTTGGATAAAAAAAAGTTGCAGATGCTGAAAAAAGAAAATTTTAAAATATGAAAAGGATTATAAATGAAATAATATAATTATTATTATTATTACTGGAAGTGAAAAGAAATATTATTTAAGAGTTAAAGACATTTTTTGAAGAGTTTCTACATATTGAAGAATAAACCATAATAAAATAGAACACCTAGAATTAATAAAAGTTTGACTATATTTGTGTATTAGTTTTGTCTCTCAAATATTTTACATTTTTTTAAATGTTCATACGATAAAAAATACAAATATGTCTATCCAAAGTAACTTAAATCTAAAGTCTCGTAGATTACAGAAACCATTCCTCGAAGTATAGCATGAAATTAGAAGGACAAATACAAAATAAATTGCTTATGTATTTGACAATTTTTTAAAATAAGGAACAAATAATTTACTTAGACAAGGAAAAGGGCCTGTTAACAGAAGGGCAAAATGTATTCCCAGATATAAAGATAGAACTAAACATAGACTTTACAGAGTATATTTTGGATAATTTTGGAAAAAAAAAAATGCTGAATATTGAAGAATAATCCACCAATTTTCCAACAACCAAAAGGATAGAGGAGTTAGAACAAATCAGGTGGCCCCAGGAAGTTGTTAATCTATATCAACTTTACCACTAGGAATATACTAATATTCCATAGGGAATATTATTATATTCCAAATAGAGAGTTTTTTGACCGTAGATATTATTATTAGATGATTTTAGTTGGGGTTCGGTCAAGGTAGTAGGTAGAACTACCTTGACTGAACCCCAACTAAAATCATCTAATAATTATTAGTATATTCCGAAATAATTATTAGTAAAGAAGGAATTTCTAAAATACTTAATAAAAATAATAAATTTTCTAATATTAATATGTTAAGTGACAATATTACAACTGGTTAAAAAAAGAAGAGAGATGCCTGGGTAGCTCATAGGATATGTTCAGGTCTCGCAATCCTGGCACTGCGGGTTCAGATGCTGCCCTGGGCAAGCTTTTATCAATAAATAAAAGCTTGTACTGAGCCAAGGATATTTAAAATGGGAAGGCAAAGTGCAGGTAGCCCCTTCTTCCATGGCTCAAAGCGATTGGAAGGGTGGCTAACACTTAAAAATAAATTTTTAAAAAAATAATAAGGAGAATATGTATCCAGACTTTTTCAAGCATATTAAAAATCATGACATATTTCTCTAGCACGAATGGTTTGTATTAGAGATGGATAGTATAGATATTTTTTCCCAAATTTTCAATAATTATACGCTGGAATGGACTTTTGCTGGAAGAGAAAGTAAATATGGAAGACCTAGCGAAGGATTGCTTAGCGAGATAAGCAGAGAGTTAAAAAGTTCATTTAAATTTATTTAAGTTTTAGGTAAATCTGTTCCAGAATAAAACTCTTGTTTTATACATAACTGTATAATTCCCTGTTATATTAACTGCAATAAGTGTTTAAATGATTTCACTCAACTGTCAAATATAGTAAGTGAATTAAAAACTGTGTCACTGATTATTTTAGGAGATTATGAATGCAGGAACTTCAAATCATCAAATATTAGTTAGAAAATTAATTGTTTCAGAGCTAATTGGATCAAATAAAAAATCAAAGGATGTCGTTTTAAGCAAAATGAAAGAAGACTATTAATTTTCGTAGAAGATGTAGATTTAATAGTTTTAAATGGGAGAAACAAAATTATAAAAAACATAATTTATGCATAATAAAAAATATTTTTCAAGTATTCAAGTATAATTATTTTATGTTTTAATGAAATGTTTTTTAAATTTATACTTTAAGAAAGGCAAAAAAAATTCTAACTTAATTTTACCAGTCTTCGAGGAAGTATGGTTCAATATTGCTATAGTCAGAATATTTTTCAAATGTTTTGAAAAATACATTTTTTACAAGATCTTTAAATTGTACCCTTTGGAATAGTTCATTTAGGTCAAATGGCTCAGAATGAGGATGGTAAAATTCACTTATTGCATGCATTTCTTCATTAGGGTAGTCATCTGTAAACAATAAATAAAAAAAAATTATGAATACCTGAGATAAGTAAATCATTGGGAATCCTAATATCATCAACTGTTATGAATAATTAAACAACTTATAAGCTTACCACCCAATGGCAATGAAAATCTTCCCATATTAAGTTAAATTTAACAATAGGAATGAGCTAAATTTATTTTTACCTGACAGAAGGGTTATATTTCTGGCTTCTCTCCCTTTCTACATTTCTTATAATGCACTATAGCAGAACCTATTAAGCTTACCTCTTTATACAATTTCCACATATGTCATGGGTGATAGATGTAATATACACATACAGGGAAAGTATCAATTACACCAAGAGTGACATGTACTCGTATCTTAAATAGTGGATCTCCACTGTTATTAATGGAGGTCCATTATTGTGGAAATATTTTACTCAGTGGTGCCATTGAAACTTCTCTCAGTTAATAAACTAAACTGCATCCAATTCTGAAATATTAGTATCTACACTTCCTGAGGCTCCTCACAAATAATAAAAACCAACTTCAAATGGAGATTTTTTGACATTAGAGATTATTAGTAGATGTTCACATGTAATCATGAAAAATTAAGTGATTTGGAAAGAATATGAAGATAAATATAAATGAAATATTCTGCTATCGATTGAATTGCATTACTACAACTATATGAATGGGACAGATCATAAAGATCAAAAGCTGGCTTACTGTCCTTGCACAAGGAGAATATTTAAATGGCACATCAAATTATTGATTTATTTAGTTGAAACTTTTGGTTTTTAAATATTTGTCACATGAATATTTAAATTAATAAATCATTATAAAGTTCTTGTTCTTCTGAAAGTTACCAGGAGCAGGGAAACAGCTTTAATCCCTGCTTCTGGTAACTTTCGGAAGAACAAGAACTTAATAATGTAAAAGCTCGATTTAGACTGATCCCTGCCCAAAGAGAGATTGAGATCGAGTCATCTTATAAAAAAAAAAAATTATTGAGTCGGTCCTTCATGTATCAGACTGAGTTTCTTCAATGGTCAATGAAAAATGAATGAATATCATTCAATGAATATGTGTCGTCTATACGAAATTGAACCAAGGAGTCAAACACCGATATTACTCAATCACTCTCCATTCAGCTCTGAAGAAGCACACACACAGTGTGCGAAAGCTTGGCGCCTAAAAACTCTAAGACACGGTTGAACTCGGAAGAAATATTGGCAAATATGTCTGAGGACCGTGGAAGCATACGTGAACAATGTACTTCTGATTCAGATCCTTGTCATCAGGGATGCAGCTGAAATATTGGTTGGGAAGCTATAGTCGTTACTTGGGCTTGTACAAGACTGGAGGATTTCATCCTAGAATCGAAACTGATCATACACCACAGCTTCAAGAGGTGACAGAAAACTTATCCCCATGAATCCAGCATTTTAGATTATGCCTACTTCATTATGATTATGATTTGGTCTATATTACTGGGAAGTACATGTCAAAAGATGACTGTTTTTCAAGAGATCTTATCACATATAAATAATCCGAAGTATTAGAAGAAGAGGTAAATGCAAATATCAGAAGATGCAGAGTGTTAAACATAACTCCAACTACAGACACAATTACAGTGAAAAATATTAAAAACTCTCAGTTAAAGGATCCTCTATGAAACACTGTTCTGACTTTTGTATGTGAAGAATGAATAAGGCCAGCTTCAAATGATTCCCTTTTAAGTAATTATCATGTTAGAGATTCCTATGTGACAACATGCTTTTCCATGATCAATAATTAGTTTTTCCAAAAAAGCTTACATCAAAGAATGTTCAATAAAATTCATCGAGGTTAATTAGGAGTCTCCAAATGTAGACTCAAGGGAAGAAATCCACCCTAGTTGCCAGTAATGTAAACGAGACAGAGAAATACGTGAAAAGTTGCATTTTGTGATCATAATGCCTCAAATCCTCAGGAACCAAAGCTGCTTGAAGACCTTCCTGATCAGCTATGGCAACACCTCACTGCTGACCTTTATAAAGTAAAAAGTTTACAGTTACAGATAAATACTCCCAGTATCTTGAAGTAATAGACATTAATTTTCTATCTTTGAATGTGGTTATGAATAAATTGAAATCATTATTCAGCCACCATGGTATACCTGAAACTTCATACACAGATTCAGGTCGCAATTTTAGACGTTTGAAACTTGGAAGTTTTAATACATGGGTTTAAGCTTCCACCAATGAAATGGTGTCGCAGAGAAGATTGCCAAATGATGATCTTTATTTGGGGCTGTTAATATACAGGAATACCCCTATTTCTGAATCAGGAAAAAGCCCAGCACAGAGCTGCAAATGAAAAGAAAATTGAGGGTTACCTTGCAAACTCATATAAAGATAGTCGACCCATGTCTGGCCTACAAGACAGACAATATCGCCTGAAGGACAAACTGAGGAAAAGTAATTATAAGAATAACTACAGTGAGTGGCATAGATTTTGAAAACTAAGAAATTAAAAATAGGTGAATCTGTTTGGGTTACAGATGTTAAAAATAACGCTGTAGTCTAGCAAGGAGCTAGGAGGGGTGAACACGTAAGGACAGGTTTTCAGAAGGAATCAATATCCCTTGATTCCGGACCCTAAACCTTGTTGAGAAAAGATAAATTCTCAAACAAATACATCTGATTGGTCTTATGGTTTAGCAGTTGAAACACCATTTGACAAGCAGTACCTCGAAGTTTTGTGGGGAAGTAAAATGCAGAGCACATTGAACACCTAGAAGATTATGAGATCCCTCAACAACCACAATTTCCATATTGTACTCATTCAGGAAGAATTGTGAAGTAGTCATTTTAAAGTGCAGCTTCAAAGGGGAGATATTGGATAAATATCGGATATATTTTTATTTCTAGATATTAGTCATACGAATGAAAAATAATTATTGTTTGTAATCATTATTAAGTTCTTGTACTTCTAAAAGCCAATTTTCCATTTTTCATAACACATCTACCTGAAATTATAGACCAAGAGATAAAATTAGAAAGGAAACAGAAAGATTTAACATCAATATTGTAAAGAAGCAAAATATAAATGTAATAGAGGATTATGTTCGGGAGAATGATTCAAACGCTGCTATCAGCCATCTAATATATTTACTTTAAGATCAGAGAACAATTTCCTAAATTTTATTTGTACACAATATTTACTTTTTTATTATTGAGTTACTTTTTTTATTATTAACTTTAGACATTTTTCTAAGGATTAATTTCTTATTTATGTTATTTTTTATTATTCACCTTATTTTTTTAAAAATTTATTACTTCTTTTTTTAAATTTTCTTTGGTTATATTCTGTTCTTTATTATTGAAAGTGAAATAACGATTTTATATTATCTAACTATTTTGAAGTGATAGTTTATACATTTTTAAAGATGTATTTTTTTTTACCATACATTGTACACATGGTGTTCAATCAACTCCTGGCAATACAATACAATTCAATATCTGAAGAACAAGCTGCACATCTGGAGTGCAATGATTCTATTAATGTGAATTGACTTACAAATGCTTTTTAATGAACAGTACAAAGAAATGAAACAGTACCCTATTTAAATGAGGTATAAAAAGAGGACCTCAATAATTAAGATTGCCTGATTATAAAGATCTCCCTGTACGTTCATTATTGTTTAGGAATATTAAATGATTAATACCAAACTATTGGACTTACATAAATCATGAATATCCCAATATAAAGGTTTAAAGATTAATTTTCTATAAAGGACCAATTGGTAAGCTTTGTCAAGCCATGTTGCTACCTTGTCACACTGTCTCTTATAGTTTGAATCTATATTTTTACAAAAAACATAGCTGAGAAGATTGACATGTTCATTAGTTATTGATTGTATATATTTATGTTTTATTTTATCTTCATGTTTTCTAATAATTTCTTCATAATCAATAATCTGTAAATTAAATTATAGAATAAATACATTAACATTCTTATAAAGGACAAATCAAGTTTTTTGTACCATTTTCATTAAATTGCTAATCACAAAATTAAAGTATATGAATCATATAGAAGGGCTATATGAAGCATATACATTAAAACATGTGTATACTAATATTTTCTGTTGCATTGTGTTACATTTTTTTTTTTTCAATTTTAACTTAATGGGCAGAAGAAACATAAATTTCATAGAAAAATTTATTTAGCAGTTCTATTTATCTGCTGTACTCCATACCACAGGAAAAGTAGAACAAAGGGGAAAAATCTGCACAAACTTAGCAAATTCCTCAGCATCATAATTAATGAACAATTGTTTTAAATTTTCCATGTCATGTAATCCCCCACACTTTAAAAAAAAAAAGAAACAAATTTATGTTGAGTTTCAGTGCTCCAAGCTAAATAATATGCCCACTGCTACAAAAATATTTTTTACTAATATAAAAAGTTACGTAACCTCCCTATTGGTGACTCAAAAAAGAGCACAGTCTTTTTTTTGTATATAAAACAACATGCCAAATTTTATTAAGATAAATAACTGATTATAGCTTCTAGACCCGAAAATTAAAATTGAGGATTCTGGTAAAATTCCAATCCTAATTGTTCAATTTTGCTAAGCTAATTCTAAAATTTTTTTTTACCAATAAAAAAAAATCTATATGAGTTGGATTGCACAAAAGTAAATAGCATGCCAATTACATAAAAAAAAATTATTTACTAACTTGATCGCAGGTAACTTCCCACTTTTATTGGCCTAAATATTGCTCAACAACAAACATAGCCTTTTGTTTAAAATTTAAAAGTTACATGACAGATTTCATTAAGAAAAACTGGAAACTGTAACCTGCAGAGAAGTAATAGATGCACAAATGGATTGTATACATATAATTTGCTAAACATCTTTTTGGTATTTAGTTAGTAAGATTGGAAAAAATTTCAAAACAAAGTTTATTATAAATTACCTAAATTTATAGTAGTAAGGTTCCTTCAAAATACAATAAAAGGAGGTAGATATTTCCAAGTAAACTCGAATGAGAAGTAGCTCAATCCTAACTGTTATAAGTATATCAATAGATGAGGTTCAATCAGAAATAAAAATTAACTAGAATTTATTTATTAATGACAACATTTGGCTGGCTATCTATAGGGCTGAAAAATTACAAAAATGCAGATTCTAGGTTCAATTGCATTATTACAATAATGTCTAAATATTTCAGAGTGGAATTATGTATTAAAACCAATAAATATGGTATGTAAATTACATATATTTTCTTATTTTAACTGTTATGGAATGTAAATCCTAAAATAATAGTAAATTTGGATTGAACTAAATTGACTCTTGGTTATCGAGTTAGAGATAGCGATGAAAGAAAGAAGAATATACAAAAATTACTGACCAAGATTAGAGCTCTATAACAATGCTTATTAGAAGGATTTTGTACTAATATTATTTTGTCAATTGTCCTAAAAAAAACAGATATATTTACAACCTATTCAGATAATCATAATGAAATCGTAGGAATCTTAACTGAGTTAAGATAATGAGATGACATGAATCGTTTATTGATAAGTAGATATTAGGCAAATAATAGATATATTATGTAATTCAGAATATTAAAAGAAAAATAAACTCAATAGAAAAATTTAAAATAATATGAGAAATAAAACCTCAAAAATGATATTACATTATTGATTTATAAAATTAAAAAAAAAATATATAAAAATTGGAATATTTTCAAGCATTCGAAATAAAGCATTTGGCTGAAAATATATTGTCTTCTAATGTAATTAAAACATGGCTTTCTAATCTACGAATCAAATCCCAACAAATAATGGCCAAAGCTGAGCGGATTTCCATCGAATCATGAACTGCAATAGCAGGCAGAATTATGGAAGAAGACAAGCTTGCAATAGTTTGTAACACTATTCTACCAGGCACCTAAAACTATCTCACCAGCACCTTCTATGGGAATATTTGATTACTCCAGCCTTCCACACCATCAGAGACATTTAACTTAGGACTTCTTCTGGAGATTTATCATGCATAATATTGAAACAGTGCAAAAGCCTGAAAGATATAAAATCTCTGAGACTAACTGCCTTATTCCCACAGGTTGTAAAATCTTAGAAAAATTATTAAATAGACTCTCTTGCTATATCCATCACAACAATTATAACATAAAAACAAATTCCACTTCAACAAAAAAATGGCACATCTCAGGCTCTTCAGATAATAAATAAAATTTTGAAGACTCTTTAAATAAAAAGAATACAGTGTTCTTATATCACTTGATATCTTTGATAGAGCTTGATGGCCATAAATTTTAAATACATTAAAGGTTTATCCTTAAAATGTATTTTTATAATGTTCACTGAATATTTTTAAACTATTACAAAATTACCAATAAGATCGTTTTATATGTGTTACATCTGGGTATATTGATATGATGAGGAAACAAATAATTGGTACACCTCAGGGCTTAAGCTGCTCCCCGCTGTTATGGAATATCATAGTCAACTCACTACTACAGAAACCATTCTCACAAAACGTTTCTGTACTCGCTTTTGCAGACAATATACTTATAATAATTAAATCTAAATTCTTTTTAACATTTACTTATACACACTATAATAGACATGTCAAATTCCTGGGCAAATACTCACAAACTAACTTTTAATGCACAAAAATTGCATTACATGATAGTTTCAAAACAATAACAAACACCTGAACTAACTATTACTATTCAAAATTCACCTCTACATAAATAAATTCAATGAAATATTTAGGAATAACTATAGATTCAAAATTAAACTGGAATAAACACATTGAACCTCTTCAAAACAAACTACTCAATTATAAATTCATTATGCATAGTAGCTAGGGCCACTTTAGGCCTAAGGACAGAAGCCCTCAACATTTTATACAAGGGTGCCACTTTACCCATTCTGACATATGGAGTTGAAATCTGGTATCCTGGATTAAAGAAAAACACCTCACCAGACTTGAAAGGATCCAGAGGCTGATAGAAATTAAAATTGCTAAAGGTTTCAGGACTCTTTCAGATGAAGCTGCCTTTGCTCAAGCTCAAATCTTTTCCATAAGTATACTATATTCCACTAAGCAAGTAGCTGACATTAAGCAAATTTTGATTTTTAACCTTGAAACTTGACACGGCTAACTTCAAAGCCGTACTTCAAAGGTAGAACATATTCCACACCACTCGATTTGGCTACACCCAGCCCTTTACCCCGAAATAATACTAAATTATTAAAACGAAACAGACTTTCAAATACACAAAGAGGGAAGTAAGGATGGCAAATTTGTTGGATGTGCCAGCCTTATTTTCAAAAATCAAATTTTCAATTAATCCACATTAGGACCAAATTGCACTAACAACCAGGCTGAACAATTCGTCATCCTGAAATTACTGAACTACATACACACATTTGGACTGACAAATAAAAACAATAATATATTAACTGACAGCCAATCAATGTTAGACATGATTACAAATAGACAGTGCCACTATCCCAAAGTCAAAGAAATAAAGATAATTTTACATAAATTAAGACAATAGGAAAAAAACCAGATTAGCTCTACTTGGATAATTCATGAGAATGAATACATGAGAATGAATTAGCTGACAGAGATCCTTCACTGACTGTGTGTAATGAACATATTTCAAAACAACACCTAAAACATATAGATACAAAGAGGCACTAAAACTATGACAATTTAGATGGGAAAATACACACAAACCAAGATACTTATACCTGACATACAGAGGTATTGTAAAAAAGTGAAACACATGGACAGACTTCTACTTGGCTCAGAGCCTTTACAGGACAGGGTACAGAAAATAGTTATTTTTATAGATTTAAAATAAAAAATTCCCTTACTACCCTTGTGACTTTACACACGAACAGACATATCTACCCTTAATATACAACTGTATACTACTTATTGACTACAGAATAGTACTAAAAAACAAATCTTTACTTGAATACGAAAAGTGGCTGGTAGTAGCAAATTTATTGGACAATCTACTGCCAGATTTTGAAAATTTTCTAAAAGTCTTATCTGAAAAAATTCTCCATATGAATGAGAAATAGTCTTTATAAAAAAATAAAAAAAATACTATTTTTGGGGTAATAATGGAAAAACATAAAAAATTACTAATT
>KZ806914.1:433098-458743 GCA_000696205.2 Oncopeltus fasciatus | reverse complement strand
AAAAAATTACTAATTTTATATAATATTCTATTATTATTTATAGATTTTATTTTGTTCATTTATAATTTATTTATAATGCAAAAACATGAGATTTACATATTGTATATAATTTTCCATTATTATTTATTTTGTCACTTACATATTTCTTCTACACATATTAGTTATTTACCATTATTAGAAGTTTTTTTGTTGGGGTTTGGTCAAGGTAGATCCAAAGAATCTAATGTAATCTAAATAAAAATTTTCAAAATGTGTATTTTTTAAATTATCTGCCAATGTTTCAGCTTACATTGTAAGCCATCTTCAAAACTATCATGAAGGCAAAAGGGGATGTTTGTCCCCAAGATCCCATTTTTATGACTGAAAGGTAGGGTTTGAAACTTAAAAAAAAAAAAAAAAAGTTTCAAACCTTACCTCTCACATGAAAATGGATCTTGGCGACACAATATCCCCTTTCACCTTCATAATAGCCCTGAAGATAGCTTACAATGTAAGCCGAAACATTGGCAGATAATTTAAAAATACACATTTTGAAAATTTTTATTTTTTTGATCTACCTTGACCAAACCCCAACAAAAAAAATCTAATAATAATATCTATGGTTATTTATCCTTATNCTCTACAAACCCTGATGTCGACACATTGGCGTTGAAAGCGCTAAGTGGTATTTTGTATTCCTTATAATAATTATTTAATGTAATTATTATTTTAATGGTACAAGTACATTGTATACTGTAATGTATGGTATAATATATATAAATTCCCAGGCTTACTGTCACAAGGAAAAAATATATACATAAATATGTGTATACATACATACATATGTGAGTGTGTGTGTGTGTGTGTGTATAAGTTATTCGTATTTTTGGCTCGGTTGAGTTTTTAAAAAGATATATTTTTGTTAGTAGATATTTTTTGGGGTGATTCAGTCAAGGTTGATTTGAAAAATACAATTTAAAAAATTTTTTTTTTTTGGATCAACCTTGACTGACCCCGACAACATCTACTAATAAAAACATCTACTATAATCTCTATGGTGAAAAACTCTTCAATTGAAGATATATTTTTGTTTTACATCCGAATTTACAAATACAATTTTCTTTATTTGTTAGGTAGTTACTACAGAGGAAGAAATATAATGGATGGGCAAACTCTAGGAGAAGTTACTTGGACGACTTACACTGGAATGAAAAGAGGAGAGGTTTGGTTGGAACTTCAATTGGAATTCGTTGGAGTGGGGGATTCAGGGAATGCTTGGAGCAATATATACCATCTAAGCATAATTTACATAATAGTCATGAAAAATATTAGCATATGTAAGGATTTAATAGTACATGAGTCCTCCCTCCTTTAATTGAAGCTGCACCTGGAAGAACAATCTGAGGGTGCTGCTGATGACAATGTTTAATCGAATTATTTATTTAAGTATTATTTAAATTTTTTTGAAATATTTAATTGAGTAATATATTACAAAGATAAAGGAGAACTAAATGTATGGGAGTCCCCTTATTTTTTAGATTTATTACTAATCTGAATAAGTTGCTAAAGTTTGGTGGAGCCATCAACAGTTCTATCACCACTAATAATACCTTCCTGACTCCAAAAGAATTTCTCTCCTTCCACAATAAGGCTAGCATCTCTCACTGTCACTCTAATCTAATTTTTAAGAGCTCAACTCTCTTCTCCTGACTACTCTGAATATAGTTTGAGGCATTACTAATCCATAGCTGCTTAGGATAAAAAGAATACAGTCCTCATAACTTCTACTTCTTTTTTTCCTCATAACTCCTTTCAGTCTTTTGAGTTCTTAATAATAATATTCGGTTTCAGAAATACCGCTCATATATTTCAACAATTCATGGACTCATATCTTCAAGGACTATACTTTTATGTTTTTCTTTTAAGACAAATTCATTGTTGGATCAAAGGATATTTTTCATTGGCAAAGTATACCAAGAGCAGCATCAATACGAGTACTGCTCAATAGACTCCTCTATAATAGCAAAGTCAGGACGTAGATTGAATAGATTCAGAGACAATGAAGGCATTTAAAATAAGTGTCAGTAAATCAGCCAAACTGTTACATCCTGCAACACCTGGTGAACTTTTTTTAGCTTGTGATACTTTGGATACAATAATCTGTGGATTATTGAAACAGAGAAAGAACAACACCAATTCTTTTTGAGAATGTTAGATTTAAAAAAAAATATGCCTATTCCACCTAGGACAGGGAATTACTGGCAATTAATGAGTTTGTGAAATATTTCCATCCCCTTACAGAAGGTCTAAATTTCAGAATCAATACATTTCAAAAACTACTAACACACATATTTCAACATCAACCAGCTTTTTTGAGCTACTTTTGATTAACTTCACAACTTTAATCACCAAGGTATTAATGTTAGAAGGAAGATGGTCAGTCAATGACACTTCAAGAAAACATGTGTGGTATGCTAAAACAAAAGTCTACCAATATTTGGTAACACCACAAGGATCTCCTAAGTCATCTGAAAGATTTTAGCGTGTTCAAATTGATGTTGTCCATAAAGAAATTTTTGTTCTAATTCATGGACTAGTGTGCTTCCAATAGATCATCTGAATCTATGAATTAATTTAAGTAAGACATGGGCAGAAAAATGGATGAAACAGTTTATGTACAGCAACTCTGATTAAAAGGAGAGTTTATGGAAGAATCTTCTAAAGAAGAGTCTCTTACAACTGGTTATTGACCAGCAAAAGATCTTCATACATCGAGATCTGACTATCAGCTACTATGTTTTTCTTTGTGACAAAACAATGCAGAACCATAACGAACATTATCTTACTCAGAACCCTATAAGGTCATTATCCAAGAGGACAAGACAAAAGAACATCATTCTCATTAACACCAAGGAAGTAACATTTCACTAGAAAGGTTAAAACCAGCAATCTTATGGAGGAAAATGCAGACATATCACGCAGCACAATTAAACCATCAGTTTCAATACATATATATCAAAATCCCAATCTATACCGGCCTGTTAATGGGTATGCTCTGTACTAAAAAACAGACCTCAAGCTAAGATGCTTAACTTCTATTGATTATAAGGGCATTAAATGTATAATATGCACTTCACATTTCAATAACCTCTTATATCATTTCAATATAACCTATATGATAAGCATTCACCACTCAATACATTTCTTCAGTTGTCTACTAAGTAATAGATAATTCCAGTAAAAATTAACCCCAAAACATTATGAGTAGCTATGAGAGTGAACACACTTCATAGTAACTGACTCAGCCAAAATTCACTTTATTTATATTTTTCCTTTCGATCTTCATCTACAACCATTAAAAGTTTCACATGAATGTATGCTAGAGATACAATTATTATTTATTATAAATTATTATTATATTGATGAAAGGCTTATTTCAGGGTTACAAATAGCCATGAAGAAGTTTAATTAGTGATAACTGGGAGGTAGGAATGTAGTTCAGCACTAAGATTAACAAAAAAGTGCTGCAAGTAATGTCATTAGCTTGACTCCTCATTTTTTTGACAATCAAAATACCTTTAATAAATAAATAAATAAATATATATATACACACACACCCACAACAGTTCAAAGGCCAATTCGTTTATTTGCTGAGAATCTCCCTAAGCTGACTCTTCACATGTGTTTCTAACCCTGAATTGTTCTCCACTATGCAACTAGTATTATTTGTAGATTAGGTAGAAATATTCAGACTATACGCACACTAGCTCTAAAAAATGTGGCAATGGCTTCAGCAAGATAAGCTGTAGCATTATTTTCTCTTCCAATTAACATAACTGAGCACATTGATGGTGGAAGCAAAGGAAGAAGGTACTTTGCTGGTTCCAATTGGAAGGCCTTTTGAGCTTGAGGAGTACTGAAGAAATAAACCTTGTCATGAAGGCTGTAAAATATAAAATCATATATAAACTATTATAAAATCCTGTAAAAATTATTTTAAAAATACAAAAACTATAATATAAAATATTTAAAAAAATAACATTACCATTACTTTACCAAGATTACCTAGACCATTACTTTTGCAACATAAAGCTACAAATGAATCCACAAAATTATTAAAAATTAAAAAAATTTTAATGAACGAATCTTCATGGCTGAGAGGAAATGATTAGAAATTGGAAAACTCAGATAGACAGGTGGAGGGTGGGGATATGAGGTGGAAGGAATGAAGTGAGATTGGTCTGTATCATAAGGATTAGGTCAGAATTATTTTGGATAAGTAGCCTGAGGATAATGGAGACAGTTGGACGGGTGGATTAAGGAGAATGGCTGATAGTTTTTCATGTTGAAAATGTTTGAATAAGATGAAGAAATATTTTCTATTTCAGTTCTGTTATATACTGGATTGTGTTGTAAGTATATGGGTATAGTTTCAGATAAGCATTTGTGTTCATAGGGTTCAGTGAAAAGAATAGTAATGTTTTCAAAGTGATAAGTGTGACCATCATAGAACACCTTAGGAAGGAGAGTTAATATTGGATAGATGGAGTGGAGGGGGTTCTTTGGTTGGAGTATTTTTGGGAGGCCCTAATATCTAGGTGCTTGAGAGTTGTAGATATAAATTTGTCCTCTTTTTATTCTAAACTCAACAAATTCCTCTTTCCATATCTCCAGACTCTTAACCAACAAAACCCTGCAACTATTTTAAGTCGTATCTTAACTCCATTGACCTCAAAACAAATGACATATATCGTATACTTTCACAAGACAACAGAGAAGAAATATTCACAGACAAAACCATTGGAGGAGGACAACAAGACAATAATCTCGACATCACGATCACAAGACAAACAGAGGTACGGAATATACTGAAAACCAACTGTAACAGACACCACCATTACGCAACATCAAATTATTCAACTTGAACTCACAGCGTTCACACATATGGAAAGGCGACTGAACACAATTCCACTCATTCAAATATGCCGAACTATAGACTATGTGCACAACTGCATACAATGGATACAAATGAATCACTATAGACAAACCACTTACAGAATATAACACACAAACAGAGAACAAGAAGAACTGACAAAACATAGGTTCACAGTAACATACAAACTTATTTAGAAAAGAAGAAATACTCACAGCACTCAAGAAGACAACACACTAAAATGAAGCTTACATACAAATAACAAAAAGAACCATAAATTTCGAGCGGAGTATACAGACATGCATATGCAACCAGACTAACATGAGGCGAACAGGGTGAAAACTGTGATTGTCGAAAACGAGATTCGATAATCATGATCATACAAACAGAACAAACGGGACACCAATTATGCATACCATGTACAATAAATCAGACACAACCTTACAAACATACACAAAACCATGAAGTTATTACATAGACAACAAAAAAGATGAAAGATGGACATGTTAGAGAATATGTAAATCTACAAAACTTGAACATCTGACAAACATATTATCAGCGAACAACTCATCACACAGTTGAGTTGTAAAAACTCTGAGACAAATTCTGACAAGGTGTCAATGCTGGTTATGGTATTCAGACTGCTAATTTTACTGAAATGAGCAAACAAAGGAAAATGAGCAAATGATGTACACACTAACACCCTAGCAAAAAGACATAACACATAAGAATCCCCAGAAAAATACATTACTACTAACACTTAAGCAAGTTGAAACTACACACTTTTGGAGAGCTCATCGAGGGAGAAAACATCTGATCCCCAGTATTTGACATAGTAAACAACGACAAACATTACCTAAGGCTTGTCACTAAACAAGCATTACCTGATGTAACCGACAGACCCATAGATTGACGCGATCTATTATCAGCTACGTCAGTCGAATGCAGAGAGTGGTAGAGAACAGCTGTATTCAGCCAGAAGATGGAAAACTCGGAAAGAGTTCCTTATCTTCTTTTCTTTTTGTAATTCCGTTCGGAAAGAAAGGGCTCGCCAGAAGAACTTGGAATACCAGTGAAGACAAAATGCGTGTGTTGCCTCCCTGTAATTTTCTTCTATCTCACTTCTCATTAAGAATTTCTAATTCTACATACACCATAGTAAGCTTAACTTAGTGTTTTTTTTTTGTTTTTTTTTTAATTACCAGGAATTTTGATTTTCAAGAGAGATTAAATAATAATGGTTAAATAAAAATAGGACAGATAATCTTATGAGAATTAAATGGTAATCTTAAAAATATACATATGCATTTATAAATGTATAATGCAAATAATTACCTACCGAATGCTATAATCAAGACTCCCTCGACGGCATTTCCCTTCATGATGAGCAACAGGACACCTATCCTCCCAAGTTGAGAGACGGCATCTGCAATAAAGTTTACTATAAGGAGAGATTGTGCCTAAAAAGAAAAGAAAAAGAAAATAACTATAATAATAATGCAAATGTAATAAAATATAAATATTTAATAATTATAATATTTTTGGAGGTNACCTATTTGAACCTCCTATTTGAACCTGACCTGATAAGATGGGTTTTTAATTAAACAAGACCCCGTGTTGCATTCGCGATCAAAGTCCTGAGCAGCGTATGGATCGATATTCCACTGCTTGTCACAAATGGCAGAATAAATACAAACTGAAACGCAAAAAACTTGCTAGGAAGTAATTTTCGGTTGAGAGTTGAGGAATCATTCTTTAAGACTTCTTAAAGAACTACTCACTTCTTCAAATAGTTTTGATGGAATGTCCATCGGGCCATGGGAAAGCTCTATCGATACATTCCTTAGAGGGATTCGATTAATCGGCGTCGTCCACCGAATCCGTCAATGCGGTCAGTCTTTTTCTTTTTTTTAAAAAAGAGGTAGGGGAATGCGTTACGCAGAACCGCTGCTTAGCCAATGTTGGTCAAACAGCCTGAACTGTGGGACTCCTGCGAACTACCCACTAAACCCCCTTCCTCTGGGCTGGCAAGAGAAAGCCATTGCCTATTCAGACTCAGGTATTCAATTCTCTAATGATTTTAATGTTAATAATGAAAAGGGAAGGTTTAAAAACCTCCCTTTATGTTTTTCCAGTCCTAGACAAAGCTGGTCAAGGCCTGGAAGGAGGTCTCATTCTCAACAAAATCTTTGGGAGTAGGGCTATAGTTCTTCTCTTCTTTTAGGCGCGCTCCATCGTATTCCGCACATTCCAGAAGGACGTGGGCAGCATCCTCGCTTGTTGCACCGCAGCTACACGCAGGGGAATCTCGCCTTTTGAAGAAGTTCAATTTGCTGGCAAAGTTGCCGTGGCCGCTCAGAATTTGCGTCGACCAGTGGGTGGAGCTCGACGAATGGCTTCGACATTCGCTCTAAGGCGCACGGGAAGAAGAGTTTCGTAATTGCCCCCTTTCCCGTGCAACTCCAGCGCGCCTGACACTCGCAAGGCAGGGATACAGAACCATCAGATGCATTTTCTTGACAATTATTATTTTAAAGAAAAAAGTTAAAGCCGTTGTGTGACTCAACCAGCATTTTCTGATCACTAGCAAAACATACTGACCTCTGCACCACAAGGGCCCTTGTTATTACAAGAATTCTCAATTATTAGGTAGAAGGTTCTGACATATCGGGACTAGGGCCCACATGAAGAGGTCAGTACATCTCTATGTCAGAAAATGAGGGTTAGAGTACCGTAGTGGTTTTTAACTTCTCTTTTAAAAATATGTGCTTTTATTATAAAGAATGTCTATAGCACTCCAAAACTTAATATTTGCCTTCGACAATTTAGGATACTAATTTCATAAAGATCTTCTTCAGAGATCAGTACACAACTTTATATAGCACTCCGTATCTCCAACTGTATTATACGAGTTGTAGGAAGAACTGTGATCTCAAACTTTTATGCGGTTAGGTATCAGTGATATGTGAGATTTCACTGTGAAATTTCAGCTTGATGCGTCACGACGATCACCCCAAAAATAGTGAGTTAAGAGAACCATTTTTGTAGCTGTTGAGGATCACTGTGGACGACAGGAGAAGACCTGTCCGCCCCCACCTCACCGAGCAAGGCTCTCATAGCCTCCCTTATCACTCAGCCTGCTGGGTAGGAGGCTCCGTGCGAGACTCGTAACGCAGCGTTACAGGTTCCAGCTCGGCCACTAAACTTTTCTTTTTCCTTTCCTTTCTTTTTCACTCTCTCCCTCTCTACCATCAAATCATGGGATCCAATAAAGTGTGTAAGAGGACTCGCTCAGCTGGAGGGAAGTCCTCACCGCTATTTTCTTCACCAACCAGACGTCAGCGACCCGCTGCTAGCCAGAGTCATCAGGGCTCATCCACACGCACACTGTCATCCCCAACAGGCAAAAACACTACCATGACGTTGCCAAATCTTGCAGGCCCCAGCGATGGTACTGAACAACAAGTCCCCGGCCTTCACAGAATCGCCGTTTTTCACGCCAAACCCATTTAGCTCTCTCCCCACAGAGGAAAACAGAATGGAACAACGACCGCCCCTAAAATACTCAAGCCCCAACGGAATGCCAACGGAGAACATAAACAAAAAGATGAATTAAAACTACTTCTAAATGATAAAAAATGTTGATGTACTTATAACAGAAACACGACTTACGTCACGAAAATACATTAATATATCAATGTAAAGAACTTATACTTACAGTACCCCATAGAGGGACTGCCCTTATGATTGGCAGCTCTCTCTCCCATCAACTGATTCTCTAAGATCATTCAGAATATCTGCAATCTACCACTGTGTCACTCTCAACCTTCACCTTTCCTATCACCCTTGCGACAGTGTACTATCCCCCAAACAAACCTATAACTTCTGCTCAGTTCAGCCTATTCTTTGATTTACTGGGCTCCTATTTTCTCGCTGGTGGCGATTACAATGCGAAAAATTTACAAGGGGGCTCCAGGACGACTAACGCCCGTGGTCGTACCCTGAACACTTCCCTTTCCTCCAGGCTCCTTACAACCCTCACTCCGAATAATCCCTTTTTACTGGCCTACAGATGGCAACCGAGTACCAGATCTCATAGACTTTTTTGTCTGCAAAAACCTAAATTCACTCCAATCCTTTACAACCACAATCAATGACCTTTCTTCTGACCACAGTCCCGTAATCCTCACCCTGTCACTACAACCATCCCAAAACTGACGCATTCGTCACTGGTTAATGGCCAAGTTGATTGGGATAGGTTCAAATTCCTCCTTAAAGATGCTTTAGACCTCAGGGTTTCCTTAAAATCCCCGCAAGACCTTGACGATGCTGTACAATCCTTCATCTCTGCTATTCAACAGTCGTGCTGGAAAATATCCAAACCTACTTTCAAATAACATCTAAATCCCAATCCTTCAATCACTGTATCTCTTTCCATCCATATACGGACTCTTATACTGTCCAAAAGACGAGTCAGAACCACATGGCAGAGAACACGACACTCATTCGACCACCAAGTATATAATAAATTGAGCCGTTTAGTGAATTCAGATATTTTCACAATAATGAATTTAACAGATATCTATCATCACTCACAACGGAAGACAAATCCCTCTGAACTGCCACCAGAAAAATCCTCAAATGCCACTCCCCACCTCTCCTCTCTGCCGGTTTGATGGCACCTGGGTAGTGCCTAGTGCAAACTACTGGGGTACTTTAAAATCCATCCTCTTAAGCACCCTTTACCTTATCCTTCGCTCCTACCTAACCGAATTTTATATTAATTTATATTGTATATTATTATTTTATTTGTACATATTTATTATTTATTTTAAAAGCACATTGTAAGATGCCGCTGTGCGGGATGTAATATCTAAATAAAGTGTTTAAAATTATGTTTTTTAGGTATAGAAATAGAATTTTGCAAAATACATTAGACAGATCTAATCTGGTTAAAGGTATTTCGAGGCAAATATGTTATTACAGAAATTATTTATTTGCTTAGTGGAAATTACGCAGTCCAAAATTTATGAATAGCATAGAGCTATCCGATGAATTTGGGGTTTTGAGACGTGTGTCATTGAAAACTGTGATTGACTTCAATTGCCGGGATACAATCAACCGAATTTCATTTTACTTGTCCTGCACCCCCCAGTTCCAAAGGCGTTCAATTTGGCAGAAGAACATGTCCTGTCAGTAGAATTTGGTACTGATCGGAATGTCCCTCCTGCCCTTTCCGTTCGGCTACGTGCAGCTCGGAAGCTGATTGGCCGCCATTGACCACTGGATCGGAGGGGTGTGATTGTAGGGTGCGTTAGAGTGGTTATTTCGTGGTCGGCTGTAATACACTTATCGGCATAAAAGTGAGAATGCCCCCCCACTTGTTAAGGGCAATTTGACAGATCACTGTTAAGCTGTGGATTGCACTGNTTGTTAGTTCCTGAGCTAACCATAAAGTCGGGAACAATACTAATGATCAGTATGGATCAATAGGAGAAACATAAGAACGCTAGTTTGAGCACACTCTTTATTGAATCATAGTAATCCTGGCTAGGTTACATGAAGGTTATATATATTGTTCCAAGGAGGAAGTCACAACACTCCTCCCCCCTTAAAAAAAAACAAAAATTAAAAACAATTCATTAGGGACTAAAACGTTTAGGAGGTTTTATGTTCAAACGCAGAGGTCTGGCTGAACTGCGGGATGCTCCCAGTGGTGTTTCCTGAGGCTGAACCTCCAATTGGTGGCCTGGAAGAGTTTCAGGATCTGGTGAGAATCCCCGAAATGGAGGTGACTCATTTTGCTGGGGGTACACTCCTGCTCCGTTGGGTGATCCACATCTCGACAACTGTTCACCCCAGCACGTGGCTTCATGAGAACTTATGGGTTCTTTGGTTGTTGGTTTGTATTCAGCTGGGCCGGGGCTCGATAGTTGTGTGGTTTCAGAAGGTTCCTCCTCCTGGGGTGTTGTAGTTTCAACAGACTGTTGTGGGGATCTAGACCATAATTGGTCAAGGTGGCGTGTCCATGACATACCGTCTACAGTATTTACCCGATACATTTGAGCCCCCATAACTTCAGAGATCAGTGCTTTAATTCATTTTGGTCTGCCAGTTCGATAGTCTCTCGCCCACACAGGTTGGTCTGTTGAAAAACTAATGGATCGAATTCCACCTCTGGCTATGCATTCCTCTTGCCTAGCTGTTGCCAGTTCGTCTGATAAAGGCATGAGCAAATCGAATAGGGTACGCATTTTTCTTTTTTGGAGCATGTTGGCAGGCGAGTCTGTATTTCTATATTGGAATAGGAACTTGTTGAGTGCCAGTTGAAGATGCTGGCTTTGCGGGTTGTTAGAGATTTCCTTTTTGAGAAATGATTTAACGATTTTGACAGCCGATTCGCCTGCACCGTTCGTCTGAGGATGAAAGGGAGCGCCTACGAGTTGTCTTATTGAGTGATTCTTCAGAAAACTTGTCATTTCGTGACCTGTGAAGCAGCCGGCACCATCCGATGTTATTGCGCGTGGCAGCCCAAACCTTGCAAACATGTCGCTGAGAATATCAATCACAGTCTGTGCAGTTGTGTTTTTGACAATTTTGGCCTCAACCCACTTCGATGTTGAGTCACAGACTACAAAAACAAATATCCTGCCATTGATAGGGCCTAAGTAGTCCATATGCAGTCTTGTCCATGGGGTGTGTGGATGTGGCCATGGATGGAGTACTGATTTGGGTGGTGCTCCTCGCATTGAACAACATATCTCACAGCTTTTGACCAAGTCCAGTATGTCTGAGTCAATTTTGGGCCACCAAAAGTAATTCCGGGCATAAGCCTTCATCTTTGTAGCTCCCAGATGGGTACTGTGAAGCTCCTTGAGGATTGCGGACTGAAATTTTGCTGGAATAATCACCCTGTAGCCCCACATGAGACAGCCCTGCTCTACAGTGAGTTCATTCTCCCTTCAAAGAGTCTTCATTTGGCAGCTTAGCGCCTCTCAGAACCCTACTGAGAACTTTTGACAGAACAGGGTCAATCCTTGTCTGGCGTCTGATCAGCTTAGCGTTCAGTCTGAAAGGACAGTTTTCTTGAATGAAATGTAAGTTAGATATTTCATCAAAGCTGTCTATGTCCGATTTCTGTTCGCAATTGCTTACAATTCTGGAGAGAAAATCTGTACAATTCTCCTCTGATCTACTACAGCCGGAGTCTAATTTTTCCATGTATTTATGTTCGGTTTTACCCTTAGAGGATTTACCCTTCCTTTTATTAGGACAAACCGTTGCTAAATGACATTTGACTGAACAAATGTTACAGGAATATTCGCGAAATCGACATCTGTCAGAAGTATGATTTCTACGACCACAATGAGCACAGGGCTTTTCATGGAGCCTTGGTAGGGGAGAACTAAGTATAGATAAGTGTTTTTGTCGTGTACCTTTATGAAGAAAAACACCTGCTTCAGGGTTGACTGGCATACTGACACTATGTTTTCGTTCCTCGACCGCCGCTTCTTTCCCTGAGGCTAGATCAACAACAGCCTTCAATGTCAATGTTGAAAGCGAAGCGTCTTCTTCAAATAATCTATCTTGTACAGGACCCTCCCCGTAACCGGATACAAATTTATCTCTAAGAAGGACTGATATTTCATCCCCAAACTTACATTGAGCTGCCATATTTTTAAGCCGGGCTGCCCATTCGCGCCCAGTTTCGTCTGGACGTTTAGTGGCGCAATAAAATAGATGTCTTTGACTGAAGTACGATGTAGAAGGAGCATAATGTTCTTGTAGAAGCTTTATCAGCGTAACATATTTTACATCGTCTATTTTATCAGGCATACATAAACGAGCAGCTTCACTGACGAGTCCGAAATAACTGTGAGAAGCGTAGCTTTTTGTTTCTCCTCATCTTTGATGTCTTCTCTAATGAAATAGTTTTTCAATTTTGTATGAAAAACATTAAAATCACCCGTTTCTTCGAAGAAAATGCCTTGTAGTTGAGACATAATGGTGTCGGAGTTCACGCGGGATTACGATAAAACAATCACTTTACACAACTTATCACTTTGCACACATGGGTTCATAAACTCGTCGCCAAGTTGTAAGTTCCTGAGCTAACCATAAAGTCGGGAACAATACTAATGATCAGTAGGATCAATAGGAGAAACATAAGAACGCTAGTTTGAGCACACTCTTTATTGAATCATAGTAATGCCTCCTCGGTTACATGAAGGTTATATATATTGTTCCAAGGAGGAAGTCACAACAGCTAGCTCGCCAACCTGGCAAGCAGGAGATTCATGTTCGAGTCCTGGCTGAGACAGTTAGATTTTTATTCTATTTTCTTGAATTTATTCTATATAATATTATTCCCTTATTACATATTATATTATAGTATTTATTCTCCACATAACTTGACACATAATAACATGCAATAGTTCATTTCACTTTTAGTCACTTGGATTTACAGGACATGGTAGCATAACTGGTAAATGCACCGGCCCGGATAGCAGGAGATCCAGGTTTGATTTCTGGCTGGGACAGATAGATTTTTTTATTCTATTCCCTCACATTAATTGTTATTAAAAATACTTTGACCTGGCTTCTACGCATAATAGCTATAAAGTTATCCAGAAAAACAAATATAGTTATATATTATATACTATTATATACCCAGTCATAATATAAATGACCTATTATATAGCAGGAGATCCAGGTTCGATTCCTNAGATAGATTTTTTTATTCTATTCCCTCTCATTAATTGTTTAAAATTTACGTGGGATTAAAAACCACAACCAAATAAAATATTTATTTTTAATAATTATCAGTAGATACAATTTTCATGTTCTGGACTCTTAAGTTAAAATTATGAACATGATCTTTTATCATGGCATAAGATCACAAGTTCATCTAGCTCCTTTTGCACTACAAAGTAGTTTCTTAGCAAACTTCAAACCGTTTACCTGAACATACAATTCACTATGTATGTTGTAGATAGCTCAAAATCCTTCTTAGATATTTTAATTAAGACTGCCTATAGGGCTGCTCAGGATACAGAAAGCCCTGACAGAAACCTACATGTTTATACACATCACTATCCAGCAAAGAAAATAGGATTCAGTAGAAAACAATCTAAAATTATTGTTGACTTGTTATCAGACTAACCTTCAATGGTTTCTACAAGAGTAATATCCAGAGGTATATCAAACATTTCGAATTAATACTGCATACCCAATAAGACAGGAAACTTGAACAAATTTAACAAATTTTCAAAGAGAGGAGTTTATAGAGTAAAATTTCAAAGAATATCTTGCTTCTCATATTTAAGGCAAATAGGTAGACATGTCTACTAGGTTAAGAACACTTGATGAGTGTCCTTGAGCGGATGTGTCTAAAAACATCAGTAGGAAAATCAACTACTGTAGAAAACTTTTGTAAAGCCATTCGTGGTAAAATATTTGAAAAAAAAAACCTAAGTTTTAATTAAGCTTATAAATACAGAAAAAGATCAGTAGTGAAAGAATTATCCGACAATCAATCAATATTAATAAGGAAGAGGTAAATCAACATAACAAGAACTGTTACCCAGTAAGACAATCAACTTGGGCTGACCGATTACTTAAGATCTATCTGGCAGTCTGCTATTTTCAAAAGGTTTCTGGCTATGAAACAATGAGATGGCAGATTCTGGTCAAGAGTCCCATCCCATGCACGAATGTACACACAGATTGTTTACAAAATTGAAAAATCAGAAACTACCAGTTAACCTCTATTACTTCTGCTATTCATTCATAATACACTATTTTCACATTTTTATAATGTACGAAGACAAATTCATGTAAAAAAAAAAATGTACTTAACAACCTAGAACAATTCAAAGCTGCCATTTTAGAAGTATATCTTTTAGTAGTTAAATTAATATTTTTCTAATAGCCAATTTGTAAGCTTTAGAATAAGACTTTTCACATAAGAAAATTATATGAATGCAAAGGGCTCACTGATAGGTGTGGAAGAAGAGTGGATCGTCTCTCCCTTGTAGCTCCTTAAGGTCAGCAAGATAAGAAAGCTTCCCTTCAAAAGACCGCCTCAGATAAGTAAACTCGTCCAAGCAAGGGCGCTCATGCTGGCTCTCAAATTCTGACAAGCTGCTGACAGTGGCAGTAGGGGGTGGAGGTTCACTGTGATAGGAGCCTGTATGCTCCATTTGATCTTCTTCCATCTCTTCCAGCCTTTGGAAGGTAGAAGTGGTGCTGAGCATTGCTGAAGAAAGCTTCGTTCCCTCCTCTTCCTCAACTCGTTCTTCCGCTTCATCTTCTTCATGCTGCCCTTCACCCAAACTCGTTATCTTAATCTGTACAGGTCAGAAGACCAAATGTAAAATGTTCTCAAGTGAAGCTTTAGAATACAATAATTTATAAATATCAGTTCCTATAGAACTACATTTACACAAGACACTCTAATAAAATACTTGTAATATAAATGAAAATTTATGTCTTGGTGCATTTAGGCTCTAGAATATTATTTATTTGCCACATAATACAATATTTATTTACTTGACAGCAAAATTTAATAGTTCATTTCACTTTTAGTATATTTTAAAGAGCGAGGCAAGTAGTCATATGTTAAAATACACTTATCATTAAGATTAAAATGACACTAATAACTGCATGGTTACAGTGCCGGACTCCTGAACCAAAGATTCCATATTTAATGCTCAAAGAGGACATTTAGTTGTTTTTTTTTCTTTCTTTACTTTTATTTTGTAGCACCCAGAAGAGGCCAGTAATAACCCTGAAACAACCAGATATTGGGAGCCACTCTTTACAGATTTTTTTCGGGAAGAATATTGAAGAAATTTATATTAACTAATGTATGGTATGTACCTACCATTTCCAAAAATTTATTTTCGGTCCTAGCTACTCAGGATGATATACCAAAAAACTCTTAATTCAGGCTTTCGACAAAGATTTGTGGGCTTTATCAATTAATTATTAGAGTGATCCCTATAGGTCAAGATTCTAAAGCTTTAAGTAACCAATCCATCTCATTCAAGAAACATGATTTACTCCAGCTTTATCATGATAAAATGGTTCATCAAAACAAACGCCACATTAAAGATGTCATTAAAAAGGAATTAAATTTTGATGTTCCACTTGACAGTAAATTGTGCAAGGGGTGCATTAATGGAAAGGCTCAGAGGTTAATATTTAGTAAAAGGAAGGTTAATATTTACTAATATTTAGTAAAGAGCTGAAAATCTAGGACTTGTGATGCACTCAGATGTATGTGGTCCGTTTGTAGCATCTAAAAGTGGATTAAAATACTTTGTAGTTTTTAAAGGTGACTGGTCTAGATTTAGGAAAGTATATTTCAAGAAAACAAAAGATGAAGTATCTGAGAAATTAAAGGATTTTCTTATGGAAACCAAAGTAACTGGACATACTATAAAATCCTTTTTATGTGATAATGGTGGAGAATTTTAGAATGAAAGAGTGCAAAGTATCTTAAGGTCACATGGCATTGAGGTAAAATACACTTTGTCATATACTCCAGAACGAAATGGCTGAGCAAAAAGGAAGAAAAGAACGTTGGTTGAAGCTGCTTGAGAATCCTGCCCTTATTCATTCTGGAAAAGAATCGTTGCCTAAAGAATTATGGGCTGAAATGATAAATTTAGCTGCTTACATCCTAAATCGAACTGGTGTGTCTTCTATCAAGGGAAAATCGCCCTTTGAACTATGGGCTGGACTAATACCTTATATTAAACATCTACGAATAATTGAATATAAATGTTGGGTGCGTGTTCCCAAGATAAAAAGGAGAAAAAAAATTGATAAAAAGGCACAGGAAGGAATCCTATTGGAATATGATGATGATAATGGATATATATAGAGTTCTGTCCCATAATAAGCTCATGAGATCCCGTGATGTAATATTTCAAGAATTAACTACTACACCGAAGATGCTCTTATTGATAAAGGGATTAATCAACCCACGATAAATCTTAAAATTTTAGAAAACGATTTGCATAATAATCAAGATAAAGAACCGGTAACTAAGCAATATGAAGAAACTATCATACATTCTATTATCCGTCTTCATTGGTTTCTTCAAACCATCTTCTGTTGGCGAGCGCTTTCGGACATTATCCATCTTCTTGGCCGAATACATGTGTTCACTGTCACTGTCTGTATTCAACTCACAGACAATACATACAGACAGTGAACACATGTATTCGGCCAAGAAGATGGACAATGTCCGAAAGCGATCGCCAACAGAAGATGGTTGGTAGAAACCAATGAAGACGGATAGTAGAAGGTATGAAAGTTCTATATTCATTGGTAGTGAAAATAACCTTTTAGATTATTTAATATGAAGTAAAACTAAATAATCATAAGGATGGTGTTCAAGAGTCTGACGGGAAAGATTTTTTGGGATTTTCAGAAGATGATTATGACTCAAAAATGGAACAAGATGATATCGTGTCTTGAAAAAAAGGCAAAAATCTTATAGATTAATCAGAACTGAATGAACCCAAACATTCAAAAGAGTATGTCAACATTGCTGAGACTCAAACATATAATGAAGCTATGGAGAGTGAAGAAGCAGAACTCTGGTCAGAAGCCATGGAACTCGAAATGAAATCTCTTGAGGATAATCATACCTGGACAATGTTCAACTCACCTCCAACTAGTAAAGTTATCCCTTCAAAATGGGTATATACTAAGAAGTATAATGTTGATGGATCATTGGTTCGCTATAAGGCCAGATTGGTTGTGAAGGGCTTTGCGCAAAAGAAGGGTCAGGATTATCAAGAAACCTTCAGTTCTGTTGCTAGAGGGACTACTATCAGGATGGTTCTTAGCGTTGCTGCAGATGAGAATTTGCATCTGTATCAATTCGATGTCTCAACCGTCTTTTTAAATGGTGAGTTAAATGAGGAAATTTATATTAGATGCCAGAGGGTTTTCAGGACAAATCTAACCAAGTCTGTAGATTGAATAAGATCCTCTACGGTTTAAAACAGGCTCCCAGATATTGGAACCAAAAGATAAATAGTTTCCTTGAAAGCTTAGGTTTTAAAGTAAGCTCCACAGATACATGCCTATATGTTAAAAATAATAATAAAGTTAAAATTTTGTGGGTCTTGTATGTTGATGATGGATTCATCAAGTAATGAGGAAGCTGAAATGATTATTGCTAAACTTAAAACTCAATTTAGGGTCACAGCAAATCCAGCTGAATATTACCTTGGTTTTGAGATCATTCAAAACAAGGAAGGTATTAAAATAAGCCAAAAGGCATACGTTAATAGGCTTCTTAAAAATATCAAATGGATGAGTGCAAGACAGTAAGTACTCCCATCTTAAAGGATGACAGTGAGGAATCAGGAAAGGAAATCCAAAAGAGACTTTCCTTATCGTGAAGCAGTGGGTTCTTTAATGTACCTAATGACAGGAACCAGACCTGACATTTAATTTGCTGTGAGTGTTTTATCCCAGAAGCTGGACAATCCTTCTGAAAATGATGTATGCAAAGTGAAAATAATTTTTCGCTATCTGAAGGGTCCTCATGATCTTGGACTGCCCTACGAAAGAGACTATTTCAAGGGAAATCTTTATTGCTACTCGGATGCTGATCTTGGAGGTGATACATTGACTGATCGGTCAACATCAGGAACAGTACCTATGCATGTATTCTGGTGGTGATGTCTCATGGTTCAGCAGGAGGCAGGCTTCTGTAGTCATATCTTCTACCGATGCTGAGGTGTAGATATGACTACATAAGTCATATCTACACCTCAGCTGCAAGCAAAGGCACCAGAGAAGTGGTTTGCCTGAAAAGACTTTTAGAGGAAATCACCAACTATAACGAAAGAATTTTGTTTGTAGACAATAATGCTGCCATAAAATTGGCTGAAAATCCGGTATGGAACAAAACATATCCATATGAATTTTTTTTGTGAGAGAGAAGGTGCAAGATGGTACACCCAAGATAAGAAGAGTTACGACTCAAGTGCAAACAGCCGATAGTTTTACTAAGCCCCTTCACAGTCCTTGACTAAATAAGATCAATGAAGAACTGGTACTGTGTGTGTGTTAGATAGGCGGTGAAAATTTTATGATTAAACAATGAAGGAAGGTGTTCAAGTACATAATATGTTGTGTATATTATACATTATTTTAATATAAAACGGATCATGGTTCATCATACATGAACATTATTTAATCTATTTGATTGGTTTAAAATTATTATAAAATATTTCTATTACTTTATCACTAATTAATAAAGAACTTACTGAATCCATTTTTTGAGAATACTCAATTGCAAACTCTTGATTCAATCTTACTCGTTCACGATTCAATCCTAGCAATTCACACAAAATTGAGTGTAAGGCCAAACTTCCACTTATTGCTCTTGGTTTTGAATAGAATCCAGAATAATCAAACCATCTTTTAATTACCTAAAAATATATATATTTAATGAGTAAAATACTGTATTAATCTAAATAAACCAAAAGAGACAGACTAGATGCTTTTATCAATTATTGGTATTTGTGAATCTAATGACACCAAAATTTTCCTACATCTATTGCTTGTTAATTAATCTTTATAAGAAATATAAAAGAAAAGAAAAATAAGTTATGTAAGGAAATATTTTATATCTTAAATATATGGGTATGCCTATTCCCTAATATAATCATTAAGCCTAATAGATATCTAAGTAACTGTGAATTTGTGATTAATTATCAAGGGGTAAGCCCAAGGTAGATAGCTGTCAAGATTAACCTATCAAGAAACTTTCATGTCTGAGTAGGAACAACTGTTCCTTACTTGAACAGCAACTGATTATAGTTTATTATCAATCTTAAACATTATATAACAATACCAAAATAATATTTAAAATTGTCTCTGATTCTCTTAGGTTATATTTTGATTATAGATCTATTGCCAATTGTTTTATTCATCAATACTTCACTATTATTTTTATCATGATTATTTTAATAACAATTTTTGAATTAAAGATTGACATAACTTATATTAATGGGAACCAATCTTATCCTTTCTCAGAGGTTCATCAATAAAACTGAAATTAAATTGAACTGCAAACATTATGACATAAAAAATCGCTTCTATTTCAATATGTCTTTCACAAGAAAACAATACTGAGACATGAAAAATAATGAATAAACTTGATTAAACTAAGCTTTCTTACCGAAATAGATGTAGTTTTGCTAATTAATCGGCTCCTGAAAATAAGCTATTAAATATTGTCATGAGAATGGATCTTTTGAGTACAATCTATAAGAACATCAATCAAACAGTATGATGAAATCCTCTAGTTGAGTGCACACAAGTTCACGAGAAAAATGTATATTCTTCATAACATGATGATAAGCGTGAAATATATGCATATGATACATGTGCAAATGAGAACAGAGAACTCCTTAGATCTGTTGTCTTGTTTTCTCCTCATTTTTACTTTTGTTAGACATAGTACAAATATAGATAATAAACATTATGTGAATGATTTGTGAATTCAAAATTAAATACAAATTGTACATTGATTATAACTGAGTTTCATGACATAAGAGCATATATGTTTTGAGTTGGATATGTCTTGTTGACATAAGTTGTAAACACCCTTGAGTTTCTTTTTTTTTTTTTTTTTTTTTTAAGTAAGAAATATTAAATAAATCATGGATGATTTGTGGACTGGAATGATCAAGGTGAAACAAATAAAAAGTTGGCAAAAATAAATTTCTAGAAAAGGAATAAAAAATATTTGTTTGGTGGTGCAAGGTGCCAGGCGATGCTTTTTTTAAGGTTGTAGAAAAAAGGGGGCAGAGAGGCTTTTCTTGACATTATTAAGAATATCATTTTTAGGGCATTGCAATAATATCGGATTGTTGATAACTTCACTCTAATCTTAAAAAATCTGGTTTTCACCAGTAACTCCATAGTGGGAAAATGGAGTGCTATATATNAGATTTTGTTAATTTACTCATTTATTTATTTATTCATTGCTACATGTCCATTGATATATATATATATATGTATAAGGCAGGCAAGAAGGAAAGTTAGTGAATAGTTTCACACTTATTTAGCAGAGTATATCTGCCATAAGTGTCATCAGTCCTCCAAAGATCCCAAGAAAGAATTTTTGTTCCCGCGAGGGAGGCTAATTCAATGAAAACTACTGAAGAGCTTCAGAGTTGTATAAGTGATTAAATAATTTATGTTTCTACAGAAACATTCTATTTATTGGCATACAATTATAAATTACGTCTTTTGATTGTTGTAAAAATAGGGGTCTGTAGAAAAATACTAATCTGTATCTAAGCATTTCACTGATCTGCTCAACCGCCTACTAAATTTTTTTTAAGGGGGGTCGGAGGGGACTTCCTCTCAAGAAGCAAAGCAAACATCTGTGTTATAATTGTAAAATAAAATGTTTTTTTTTTCTTAGACATTCTATATTTTTCAATTAATGTCATATATTATATTTAAAAATATAAATATATTAGCAGTAATCAGAGTTGTATGTAATTGCACTAAGAAGTGCAGGCTGTTTTAAACAAATGAAGTTGTTCCTTAGTTCGTTTAAGGCGGCTTTTTTTTTAGTTTGTTTTGTTTCATCCTATTTTTAGTTTCTGAAATAGCTCAACCAATTGATGACTCTAGATAGCTGAATATTTGTGGTTTCAGCTTAAAGTTGGGGACCCAGGTTCTTTTATATATTTTCTACAGGATTCATCCCATTTATATTTTCCCAGATTTAAGGATGAATAGGGTTGTTGATTTGTGAAATCACATATTCAGGTAAGCCATTTTTACATAATAAGTAATAAATAAAGGATATAGAAGCCTCAATGGGAGTTCATGTCATGCAGAGAAACTAGGTTAATAGCCCTGAAGATGGCTTAAAATTAAGCCAAAACAATGGCAGAAGTCCAATGGGAAATAATAATAGTCAACCTATTCTTGTAATTACCCTGTTATTGCAGTTCATCATGGTGGATGAAAAAGAAGTTAAATGAGTTGGATGAGGAGGTGATACCTGATATGTCAACTAGAATTACAAAAGATTTTTACTATGTAGCTCGCGTATTATTTGGTTTTGGGTCATGAAATTTAACACACATGTGATTATAAATAAGAGAATTTAAGCTAAATTGAAGTATTGGGCTTGGGGATTTACCTGAACCATAAATTTTCTATTACTGCCTTGAAGCCTGTATTATCTGCTTATCCCTTTTAAACATAAATTGGAAGACAATATAGAGCTCAATATAGAGTAAAGCAATGCCCCCCCTCCCCTTAAAGTGAAGCTGCCCCTGGAATAACAATCTGAGGATGATGCTGATGGTAATTATCAATTGTATTCTTTGTTACTATTACTATTATTCAAATATTGAATTAAGTAATATTTTATAAAAATGTAGAGAAGTAAATGTAATAATAAAGAGTAAATACATGGTATAAAATAGTGGTTTGATCATTATCATTGAAAGGTTTGACAATTATGTTTTAAATTATGTTAACTTATTCTCCTTAAATTAATATAAAATTCAATTGCTTTAAGAAAATTTGAATTTAAATTTTAATTAATTATAACAATTAATTGGTTTTCCATAACTAGAGGTTTTAAAATTTTGGATATTTTGGAAGAGTAGAAGTTCGTTTTCTTCTAGATTGGTTATGTAAATTCCGACAATGGTTGTTTGGAAGTCACTTGATGATTTAATTTTAATGTTGGCTGCTGTAAGGAATATGGTTGATGAAACCCCATGAAATTTCCAGTTTCGTAAAATAGCAGATTGTTGACTGTTGGTTGATGATTTCTTTACCTCTGCTGATGTGTGGGGTTGTATAGCTGCTTGGGCAGTGGAAGTATTCAACCTTTTCACAATTATTATCTAAATGTTCAATAATATGGTATGATTTAAAATTAAATTCAAGTTAGGAATGACGGTGTAGTACTGACTTTAGTGAGATGTAGGTATATGAAACATAGTATGCATTTCATAAATATCTTTTGAATATATAGGTAATTCAATTGCATAAAAGATTCTATTTACATCTAGTTTACAATTTATTGTTAGTAAAGTCTTAAATTTTAGTATGTTAGTAAATTCTACACTAAAAGGTAATGAATTAATATAATGGCTTCATATTTTATTATGTCCTTGAAATACGTAATGGGTTGACATAAGACTGGGGTGAAAAGTTTTTAATATACAAAAAAGTTAAAGAAATTTCTATATATTGAATAACTTTCAATATAGAGAGTGATAATTTGGATTTGGATTTCATACTGGATGCCCTTAATTCTTCTACTTTCAAGTAAATTTGTAATTCTAAAGTTTAAATAGAATTACAAATTTACTTAATTTATATATTTTAGAATTGTATATTATATTTACTGCATATATAAATATACAAATATAATATGCATTTGTTTCTTAAAGTTTATATATTATATTGAATGTTATTGAGACTGCTGTTAAAGTTATTTATTAATGCATTATTAATAGAAAATTGAAATCATAACTGACCCTTAAATTCAATTTGATTTTCTGTAATCTTTCTAAATAAATTATCGTATCTTTCAAGATCATAATTATCTAAATTTCCTGAAATTTGCTTTAATGTCAAGCCTAAACGATTTAATAATCCACATTTTTTCTTTTGCTATTAATACTATGTATTTTAATATTGTTAACTTTATTTCCCATATTCGATAATGTTATATTTATTATCTTAAAATAATTAAGTGCACACAAGTTCACGAGAAAAATGTATATTCTTCATAACATGATGATAAGCGTGAAATATATGCATATGATACATGTGCAAATGAGAACAGAGAACTCCTTAGATCTGTTGTCTTGTTTTCTCCTCATTTTTACTTTTGTTAGACATNGAAGTATTTTATTTATAATATTTATTTAATAATTATAATTTAAATTAGTGACATAATATATTCCCAGTTATTCATATATCTTAAATATTAATTTTGCCTTTTATTATTTAAATTGATATTTTATTATCATTACTTAAACTAAAGTATAAAACTAAACTTAAATTAATCATTATAAAAATTTTAAATTGGCTTTAGTCTGAATTTGATAAATATTTAGACAAATCTATTTTTTAATATTGCGTGTGCTATGATTTAATATTTGTTTTTTTGTGTGGCTGATGTACTTGGAATGACTAAATTTTGAGTATATTTTTGAGTAATTTTTCTTAGACTTTTTATGTTTGATTGATGTATTTTTGTGATAGTATTTCTATGAGTTGGGTCTGTACGCCCTGTTTTTAGTTTTGTCAGTTTCCATTAAAGCTTCTAGTTTATATTTATTTTTTAGTTTTGATTATTCTTGTACCTTATTGATAAGGGTTCTTGTATTGGTTCATCAGTTCTTTTGATATATGTTTTTTAGTGTAATTTTCTTTTGCCAAAATATTTATTTTGTTTACTTGTTGATACTGTAATTTTAATTTTGCCCTATGGTTGTCTATATAGTTGTCTTTCAATTTATTGGTTGGGTCTATCTTATTTAAATGTCTTTTTACAAATTCAAAAGATGTTAGTCCTGTAGTGAAATATATTGTTTCATTGTGAGCTAAAATAGCACATGTAATTTTTGTTTCAATTGAATCATTTTTTATTCTTCTCTGTTCTCTAACAGTCTTATGTGTTCAATTAAAGAGGAGTAAAATCTTTCTTTAGGTGAGTTAGAGTTTGGGTTTTGTGAAAAAGTGAAATGTATGTTAATTTTGTGTAAATTGAGAAGTTCTTTTACTAATGTGTTATTGAATTTGTTTTCATTGTCGCAAGTTATTTATTGTTGGGTTCCATGATAAGATTATTAGTAGTTTTTTAACAACTTCTATTCCTTGAGCAGATTTTAGTTTGTAAGCTTGGGCATATTTTGAGTATGTATAATGGTTAAAATTTGTGTGTTTAAAAATGTTTTTGTGTCAATATTCATGATTTAGAATGGTCTTGTTGGATTCGGGGGTGTTATAAGCTTGTCTTTCATTTTTTGTCTGAAGGCAGATTTCAGATTTGTTTATAAAATTTTAAATTGAAATTTTCATTTTGAGCCAATAATAATTTTGTTTATTTTTCTATAAATTTCTTTGATTTTGCGGAGATTTATCTTTCTTAAATGATAATTAGTTATTATTTCCTTCATATCCAAATCTTCTTCAACATCAATTCGTTTTTTGTTAGATTTGATAAATTTAATTTCTGAATATTTGAAATAATAATTGATTATTGCATAGAATTTTTCAAAAATTATTTACAAAGAAAATATGATAATTTATTTTTGGGTCTATCATTTCTTTTATGAAATTTACTGTATCATTTACCATGTTTGATCTCGATATTTGGGTAACTATTCGGTTTTTTATTCCAAACAAATTTATTGATTTTCTATTTGCAGGGCTATGATTGGTTAATGAGAATAATATTTGATTTTTACCAAAATTTACAGGTTGATCTGAAATGGGAATATTTATTAAATTATTATCTGATGTCTGTGAGTAAGTAGTTTCTAAGTCTGAGATTTCGATGTCTGGTTGAGCTATTGTAGATAAATGGTCAGGGGCTTGAGAGGGATTTATCTCTGAAGGAGAGTGCGAATGCAGATAAGGGTTCTGGGAAGTGTTTACTGCAGGGGAGTGATAAGACTCGTTCAGATATCTTATCTCTTCTAA
>KZ806914.1:416924-432942 GCA_000696205.2 Oncopeltus fasciatus | reverse complement strand
TGTGTGTGTGTGTGTGTGTGTGTGTGTGTGTGTGTGTGTGTGTGTGTGTGTGTGTGTGTGTGTTTGTGTGTGTGTGATTTTAAATTTCAGTGTCTTTCTTTTTATTTTTTTCTAGTAGGAAGAATCTGAGAAACTAGAAAAAAATCTGTCAAGAGAACCAGTTCAATAGCTATTCCTTGGAATCTTGTAAAACAATGATAAACTTTTTTGGAGATGTCATCGGTATAACAGGAAATAACTTTTTCCCTTGTCATAGGTGCTGTTTGACGGAAGACAAAATAACGGTTCCTTATTGGTAGGATCCAACAGGCTAGATACTGGTTTGTGGATGGTAGAAGTGGTATGAGGCCTCAGTTGGACTGTTACCTGAAGAATGACTTACGGAAAACTGGTAGCACAGTGGAGTCCTCATATCCACTCGAACTAAGCAGCTTGTCGGAAGATCCCAGTAGAAGGATATAGCGACTCTGTCGTAGAAGAAGATGTCCTCAACTCCTCGAGTCCTGGCGAGCACCGCCCGAGGGAGTCTTACGTAGTGTTTCAAGTCGATGATCCGTTCCTGTACATCTTCCTGGATATAACTCGTCAGAATGGTTCCTTCACAATCGCTATATTCCCCTGTCAATTCGTCTCGGATCGGAGTCACTTTTTCTTCCTCACACATTTCTGATAGTTGACATAGTGATTTTGCTCTCTCAGTAACCTAAATAAATAAAAAAAAAGAAGAAAAAAAAAAGAAATATTTATTCTCTCACTCTCTGCCCCCTTTATTTTGATCATTTACTATTACAAATTATTTTAGGCTAAAGAAAATGTTCTTATCGTACGAGAAATTTATACTAAAGGGATTTTCCATATTTTACTAAATTTACTTAGACACATAATATTAAAAAGTATCTATTGTAACATAAATTAATCAATTTAAAAATACAAAAAACTAAATCAAATTATTGAAAATATAATTATTACCCATTCTAAAAATAGAAATATGAGGAAAACTGAGAACAATTCACGTATATTTCAACGCCTTCATCAAAGTGAGAAGACTGTTATGTGGATAAGTATAACTGTTTCAAAGATATGCCCGTTTCAACTCTTAATTTTATCCCGTGGATTTTCGTGATATTAAATAGGGACTTCACAAACTTCAGCAGACGGTGCATATAACTCACGTACTCACTCCAGGACTTTATTTTCTTTACCAATTTCACAAGTCGCTCATAAGCATTCGCATTCTTATAAACTATAAGATTGGCAGTGTCCACGTGTAGGCCTACCAAGAATCGCAATTCAGCTGTGTGGGTTGCGAAGCTCTGGATATACCACTGCAATCTTAACTTCTTCCAGGGGGAAACATTGTTCGAGGGCTCTGTTGTCTTTGTGGCGTGCAAACCAAGCCAGTTTTAAATAATTTAGGAGGAGGGATGGGGGGGGGGGGCTGGTTAGTGGTGGAACTAAGAACAGGAGAGGGGGTTGTGGGTTGAAGGTTGGAGGTTTGCTTATCCCGTGTATAACTTGAGGTGAGACACTAAGACGTGCATTGTTCAGTCTTTGCTGCAATCTTGACAAATTTGACACTGCAGATAGGCATTACTTCCAACCATAAGACTTACTGGTCAATATGAGAGGTCTTTATTAAGAGTTTTACATTTTTGTATCTGTTTTTCAAACTTGAACACTCACACTGATTGGGAGAAGTGCTCGCCCTTACAAATATCGCAGCTAAAGGGGTTTGGGCATTCTCATTCAGAATGTCTCACATATGCTTGCTTCTGCTCAATGTATGTTCAAATCTCTGATGTTTGAAACATCGACGAGGAGATGCAACGTAGGCCCTAACTTTTACCATGTAAAGAGTTGCTTTTAACTACGTGGGCAGCTCGCACTGTTGAAAATAAGTAAAAGGTTACAAAAAAATTTTTGTATAAAGGCCTTTTTTGCAAACTGTTAAATAAATTAATTTTAAGTTGAAATCAGATGAGAGGGAGGGGATTCAAGTATATAATAGAAATTGTAATTTTCTAACATTTTCGTTTTATAACGAAATCACGAGAATCACGAATCTTGCTAGATGGGCGAGCACTACCCTCACTCTTTCCTTCAAGATGGTCTAGAGCAAAGTTTAGTAATCTTACTATTACGCTTATTATCCTCTCAGGCTTGCAAATTAAATATTTTCATTAACTTTTTTAATTACAGCCATCAATAATGAAACATAAGAAATCTGCTTTTAACTTGCTGTTCCTGTGCAACTGACTTTCATAGCATTGCAAATTATCAAAATTCGTTTAAAAAATATTTTTTTGTGCTTTTGATTATAAAATAATTTTGTAAACTAAAAATGATGCAGACTGAAAGTCTTTGGTAAATATGTTTTCCTATCTTAAACAATAGACTACAAACCCTCTCAGTTTACTCTCCCATATGGCGGACTTGTATTATATTCTTACTTTACAATATTCCAAAACCAAGGATTCTTCGATAGGGATATTTCCATCTCTGTACGACATCGGTATGAGCTCAATCAGCTCAGACTTTTCGAGGCGCTTCTGACAGCTGTACGTCTTCCAGTAACCGCTCATGGCGTCCATGAATTCACAATTGTAATACTCGTATGGGAAGAAGGGATTCACGCGAAGTGCTTCAAAGCTAGCCGATGCTTCGTCCAGAGGGCACTGCAAACAATTTTAGACTTTCAGTATTGCAGACATTTACTAGTCACAGTTTCGGGGTTACGAATTCGTTTTAAGTAGTAAAATTGAAGAAAGAACAAGAAGAAAGGGGGTGGGGGGAAACGCCTGGTGGAAGAGAGTTCATATGTCAATTAATTGTAACTGTCCCCCCCTGGGCAAGCTTTTATCGAGAAATAAAAGTGTCTCCAGAGCCAAAAACTCGTGGATATAAATATCCTATATCTAAAGAATGGGATGTCGAACAGTAGATATCCCCTAATATATCTTATTAAGATTGTAATTACAGGTTGGACTTGGCCTTTAAATTAAAATAGAAGCCGGTAACCTGCGTTTGTTGAATGTCCTCATATTTAGATTATTTTATTTTTGTTATTTCAAGCTTGTTTAGTTTAAATCAATATTGGGAAATGTGAATTAAAAAAACAAAAACATTTCTGTGATTTTAGTGCAATAGTGCAGAGACAGGAGGGTCTTTGTTTAGTCAACTGGAACTCAATTAGTTCCAAGCTTCAATTAAAAGTTACTAATCATCAACGTAAGAAGACGATTAATTAAATCATGAATTTTAAGCCTCAAATATCTGTAAGCGAGGACTCGGGCTTTTCATTTCAAAGTGAATTTATTTTTTCCAAGAAAACCTGATGGAATAGTTGCAAATCTAGTCGCCAGGAATCCCTTGCTTTAGATTCGACCGAAAGCTCTCCCTTAAAAAGATATAGACTGACCCTGTACAGCTGATATAAACGACAACTGTTTTCCACAGGTATCCATTGTTAGCCGAACCTCATATATCTTCCACGTCAACTATTTTCTACACAACCACTCCTCAACTAACAACAACATTCTTATTCTTTAAATGTAAGTTATCAATTCTTTATCTACCCAGATGACAGGAACTTATCGGTGATTCTACTCATTTTCCGAAGAAGACATTTTGCATAAGCTTACATTATCGTACCTGTAGTTACTCGTCTCCACATAAAGAAAACAAGACGACTCCTTTTATTTCTGTAATATTAGAATGGCAGAGATAAGAAATATTAAAATTAGCTTGTCTGCAGAAAACTGTGACGAGCTTAGGATCACTGCCGGATGTGAGCACTTGACAGCAGCACATCTCTCCTGCGGTGCCTGCTGTAGATAGGAAGGCGTCCCATTGGGGTCGGGTAAGGACACGACCAGCTTCCAGAGTTCTGCGGGATACGTCTCTAAACCAGGCCCCTCTTGCGGCCATCTGCAGGACTGCGAAGGAGCGACCAACCCTCCTCGTAGGCAGGTTACATTCACGGCTAATGGGTACGACAGGATGCTACTTCACCATGCGTCGGGTAAGGGGAGACTTCTTACTTCTTATCCTTCCCAGAGAGGCCACAAAGACACCACATCGCCAACAACTTATATATTTCCTTAGATTCAACACTTTTGCGGCAATTAGATTCAGACCACTTTCCGGTTATTCTTTCTGGCCCCCTTATGTTCAGAAACACTCCAAATTTACAAAAACTGATTTGTGGAAAATTATATACGAATAATTTAAAGATTTTTCATCTAATACATTATTATCCTCTTAAAACTTGACCATAATGTCCAATATACACTCATTTGCAATTAGCATTACTAGAAAAATATACTAAGCAGTTGGACACTCTAGTTATACCCAACCTGAAGATCGTCGAGGGAGACCTCAGTGTACCATCCAATCGAATATTGGGGGGACCTCATTAGTAGAAAGAACCGTTAACAATGGCTATGTCACAAGCTGACATATGTCTCAGGCTGATCGGAGAGGCGAAGAAGGACATCGAAACTCTTTGAAACGGCAGACTCGATGAGTTCCCATACGAACTGTTTCCTACAGATTCGAGGCTCTGGAGAGAGTGCCGCCGGCTCATAATTCATTAGTCCTCATTACGAGGACTCACGAGTTGAGAAGACACCGCGGTCACTAGCGAAGAAATTATGGCAGAATACTTTGAAAATGTTTTATCTGATTGTAACAGTTTACAAAAATCCGAATATCGAGGTACAGACTCTACTTCTTCGTCAAGTGGAACAGGAACGGCTGTACTGCACCCCTATACAAGACAAGTGTTGTGGCCGTGCGGATAGCTTAGGAATTACCCATTTGATAAATGAATATATTGAAGTTTTTCCGAGGAGCACTGTTGGTTAATAATAAACAATTAATGCGAAGGAATAGAATAAAAAATCTATCTGTCCCAGCCAGGACTCGAACCTGGATCTCCTGCTATCCGGCCCGGTATGCTTCCATTGCACCACCGAGACGAGCTAGATAACATTAAATTCCCACCACACTAGCGAGAGCCTAACCAACGAGAATGACGAATACATCGTCTTATGCTGGGATCCAGGTTCGAGTCCTGGCTGGGACAGTTCGATTTTTTATTCTATTCCCTCGCATTAATTGTTTAAAATTTACGTGGGACAATAAACCACAACTAAATTAATATTTCTAAGTTGCTTATTAATGTTTAAGCAAAACATTCGAGCAAAGAACCTACCTTTGAGGTGTAAGGGATGAGGAATCTCTTCAGCCACATGAAGCTTATCAAATGTATATTTTGTCAGTAAACAAGCTTGCCTTTACTTTTCCCATGCACTTAACTGAGTATTACGCCCACTAGTGCGAAAAGACTTTACGTACTCGCAGTGTACAGGTGATCCCCCACTCTTATTGGTCTAATTTTGTTCTTTAAAGAACATAGACTTTAATTTAGCATTCAAAAGCAGCATGCAGAACTTCCCTGCGGAAGAGTAAAATCTGTGACCGACAGACTCGTCTAGACAAACACCAAAAACATGGCAGGATTTGGGGAGGGATTAAAATAAGTTTAAAAAATCAATCATGAAAACAACCTCAATTGCTACATTCTTTGGGAATTCGCTAAAGCTGCCTCTATTAGTGCTAAAATTATCCATAGTTTGTGTTTCAATAGAAGGGATGTTCGTATTACATATTGCTACATGCAATAATTATTTTGGATTATGTTTGGCTTTGTCCTGAGAATGTAAGGAGATATAAGATATCAGATTCGTCAGTCTACAGGTGACAATTCATGTAAGTGAGTAAAACAAAACGCTACGGAAAACTTAAGGTTTCATGGGTAATTGTTAATGGGGATTGGCTAACATTTAAAACCACTCGGCGAGAGGTTTTTGGGCACGTGTATTGGTTGGATCAGTTCGACATGGTGGGATACGATCCGCTTTCATACGAATTTGTGTTCGGAGAGTTTAAGATTTCCCAAAAAAACATAATTAACGAGGAGGCTGGAGATCCGTCGGATATATAAATTGAATATATAAATATGTACGCGTGAATGTCTTTGTCTGCCAACGTTATACACCCCACAGTGTTCAATTTTGTCGATGAAAATCGTCTGGTCAAATATGAAAGGAAATATTAATATTTACCAATACTTCTTCCGGGTTCAACCGTGTCTTTGAGTTTTTAGGTGCCAAGCTTTCGCACATCGTGTTATGGCTACTTAAGGGCTGAATGGAGAATTTTAGCTTGGCACCTAAAAACTCCAAGTCACGGTAGAACCCGGAAGAAGTATTGGTGAATATGTCTGAGGACCGTGGAAGCCTACGTCTAACAGGAAATATTAAGTTCATTTTTGAGAAAAATCGAACCAATATGACTGGGGGGCTTACCTGAATGTAAATTTGAGTAAAGCCCTTTACTCAAAATTGTAGGCAAATAATTAGTTTTCAGTAGTGAAACTCTAAATAGATTTATTTACTCATAAAAGGTATATTCTAGGAGTTACACTAGGAAATTGAGCAAACGGGAATATGAGGGTTTAATAGAACCGCAAACCTTTAACCTTACTGCCTAGATGCAGCCATTGTTTGTTATTCTGAATGAAATGTGGCATATCGCTTTAATCGTAAATTGAAAGATTATGTTTGTTATAGAGCGAAATGGGAATGGGAATTGCCTGGAACTTCAATGAGAGTTCAGAAAGTTATTCTAATGTAGCGGCCAGCTCAGAGCAGTGTAACTAAATATGTGTTAATCGTTTGTTTGAGGAGGTTCAAAGACATACTGAACAATTGAGAATGCGATTTTACCTTTTTCTTAAAGCGATTTGCTTTATTACTTTTAATTGCTAGATGAAAGGCTGAGTTCATTATTCGACGAAATTGGAGGAAGAGGGGGGTTTACGTGAAATATCTAGGGTGAGAAGGAAATTATGTTTCGCTTAATAATTATATTAGAACAATCAGGGATTCAATCAGAATTCTAATATTACCTGGCCGAAGATGAAGATGTCCGGCGGGTTTCGCGATGACAACACTCTTTCCCAGGCATTCCTGTCTCTTGAAGCGATAAGTGGGTCATACACGAGAACGTATCCCCTCGTGTAGCCGTCGAAACTCTCAGCCAGTCTCACTATCTCCTTGGCCAGTATGTCTTTCGTACTTCTGAAGTTCTTGAATGCAACGTTCTCGAACAGTAGAGGATTGCTGGTCAGAGTCTCCAATCTTTCTAGCAGTTTTTCTTGATCGCGAAAGAATTTGTCAATGAGCACTTCGCTTTCTGACAGAGGCAGTTTTTCGATGTCACAAATCAAATCTTGTAATTCTGGAGACTTCATTACCTCATTGTTGAAGAAATCCACATCCGAGTAAATGTCCTCGACAACGGGCGGAGCTAACTTTGGCTCTTTTCCTTCGCTCGACGTGAGGGTTCTTATTGAAACCTCGCATTGTTTAGTGAGTAATTTCCCCATATTCTTCTTAGACAGCTTTTTTGACGACCTCCCCGACAGTTTTTTCGAAGAGCTCCTCTCTGACGATCTCGGCGTGGCTGGGGCAGACTTCCTGCCGTCGAGTTGTACACTTTCAGGAAGCTCTGTCACTACTGCAGAAGGAGTCTTAATCCAATCCTCGAGCCCGTCTAACTGTTTGGTGTAATAAATTAACAGCGACTTCAACACAGCCAAAACCTCATTTATACGTTTATTATTTTCAAAAATAGACCTTTTTAATTTATCGTACAGTCTTGGAGGTGTATAAAATCCTTTCGAAGTTTTCTGATAATGCTCTTCAATTACTTTCATTGCTGAAAATTATATGAAAAATAAATTAATATACTTGGATTTGTTGTATTTATCTTGTTAATGTGTATAATGATAATAGCCGATTACGCCTTGACTCTTGTCCCTTTCAAGAAAACCATCTATATAACAAAAACCCCTCAACGTAATTCAGTATGCAGATTCTCCATGAACGATGTAAATAAGACGAAATTTATCTTATACAGAGAGGAGAGGACAATTAATGTAAATATAAAGACCACTGAGAAGCCAAGAATGAAGGAGTAGGAGCAGCGATCTAATAACGTTCCTACATTCAGAAATATCTTCAATAAAATTGAAAATTGATTTTTTTTTTCTTTAAATAATTATTGGTAACCAAGATAGTAACGATAGGTTGCCGAACCAGTTTTGGTTAGCGAATTTTGTGAGTGAGTTGTTACTCGTTATTGTTATAAAAAAGCCTAACTATTTGTTTTGAAAAATTATCCCATTTTTGTTTTTTGCTGTGATGAGGTAGGTACGGACCAGACAACAGGACATAGTGAAGAATGTGTGGGAGGAAGTCACATGTCATGCAGGATAAGTTTCTCGAAGGATATCACCAAATCCTGGGCTGTCGTGGTCTGTGAGGGTCTTCGATGAGAACCTCAAGCCTCTAGAAGCCAATGTTCTTGCTACCTGTCATTGGAATCGAAATTTATGAGGATTTCATTTCCGTTTGAGAAAAAGGAATTCTGGAAAAATGAATTTCCTTATATATGTGATTTAGAACTTCAAGTTAAAAAAGTAGCGGTGAAAAAGAAAAAGTGATTTCATATTTAGAATTAACGCCCCAAATATAGCTAAAATCACTTTCAAAATGCTAGACACCAAAAAAAAAAAAAGATTTTATCTTTAGACCTATCTTATAGATCATAAACTTAAAAAATTACATTTTGTTCCTATTGCGTTCTGTAAAATGTTACGTAACTCATATAACAAAGATATTGCAATTATGAATTTTGAATTCTTAAAACCAATCTCTTATTGGATTTCAACGTAAAATGAATTGGTTTAAGAGTTATCAATGAATTCCTAAAAACTAATGTGTTTTCTATATTTAAAAATAATTGGGCTAACACTCAAAATCACATGTGTTGAGAATTAGCTTTTCAGCTCTTTACAGATGTCCTAGCCATTTCATTCGAAAATATCTCTCTTCTTAAATTAGTCATTATTCTTCACAATACCTTACAGCTGGAACGCTGTCGATCATAAAGTCCGCTTGTAGTTTTTATGGGACCTCCCTAAAACAAAAACCATGTCCACTATTTAACTGGGTGGGAGCATTTAATCGCAGCCGAATCCTAAGGTTTTAGCAACGGAAGGACAGACAGGGAATCCTTCATCCACCTTGTGCCTGGGTTACTGAGATATGCCTCAGAGATTATGCAGCCGAACATAAGGATATCAAGAGGTGTTATCACCGGGAGAACGCAGCCGAATCGTACTACGACTCTTTTACGGTCGTTTTGAAACCGAAAATGTGAAACAGTTTACGAGGCTAGTAATAGAATAATAATACAAAGATGACCAAGTGGAAAAATTTTCATTATCTAATTAATAATCAGATTATTAAGAAAAAGTAAAACTTTCGTTAGAATTCGGGAGTGATTGTCTGGAAAATCACAGTACAGTAACATACTATTTAGCGCTATTGTTACTTAGGAATGCTGTAGGAATACTTAGGAGTGTAGACTAGATCTCGTCCTCCCGCCACCCACCTTCCCTTTAAAGGACATTTTTTGGATCTACCTTGATCGAACCCCAATTAAAATCATCTAATTATAATAATAAGAGTTTGCCTTACCCCACTAAAAATTATTTTTCTCTATTAATGCAGGATTTGCTAAGTAAATTCGCTGCTGTACAAAAGATTCAGAATTTATTAATGAAATATGCTAAATATAACAAGTGTTAACCTAATTTCAAACTGCAAAGCAGAACATTAGGCAGAGGACCAGAACATTAGGGAAATTCCCTGTTAAACATAAAACGCAAAATAAGTTTTTACATAACTCCAATACAAACAGTTAACTACATGTTAAAGCAGTATTTATAAAAAAATATTGGCTCCTAAACATGCTATTTAAAAATAGTAGCAAAAATGTGCTAAATAGCAAGTTTTAAGTTAGGTTATTTCAAACTTGTTGATATGGAAGGGTATTCTCTCTCCTTCGTGATACCTTTTTCTCTTTCTAACGCAATCCCTGCTTGTCACTTTCAGGGGGACTCCCAAGCAGAGATCAACACCCTGAGTTACACTCACTCGTAGAGACATTCCGACACGTAATCAGGTTATTCCTGGAGCAGGGTCATCTGTCCCACAACAAAGCCCGCTAATCTTGGAGGGCAATCAAACCGACTAGCGGAATAAAATTTAGGGTTCAAATAGACTGTTACACCTATTCATTTTTTTAATTGCCACATGATGCTGTCAGTTTTCTACAATAGATAAATCCACATTAACAGGAATACATTTTTAAAGAACAATTTCAATGATTCGTAAACTAAACTCTAAAACTTGATTTCTCACAATTTTCCTATTTCTGAAAAAAACTTTATCGTTTTTTTATTAGGTTATACCGCCCCTCAGTGTCCCTAAGGAATTATCTATGAAAGCTTGAAATCATCGTAGATGTAGCGGTATAATGAGTATCTGGTCACGAGTTCTCGGACACGGCAGACTTACGGTCGATGAGCACACAGTTCATCTCGAGGGACATCTTCTTGGCGAGCTGTCTGCTGGAGTACAGCGACCTGGAGAACACTATGAAGTTGACGGCCTTCTGCGAGAGGACTTTGGTCTCCGCCAGCTCGTCGGAGTAAGGGTCCTCGTAGCGGTTGTTGATGGCGCCAAGGGGTAGTGGTCTTCTTCTCCGTCTCTCACTTGCAACGAGAATCTTCCTGCAATCAATATCCCTTCATGTTTGCAAAGCATCCAGTCATTCCTCCTAAAGCCATCCCTTAATACAGGAAAAGGCGAGCTTCAACAACTTCCAGGAGTGGCCATAACCATAGAGAAATCTGTCTGTTCATTTTGAAAGCAAGAAAACACGGACCACTCAATATTATATATATATACATATACACACACATATATATATNAATATTTATATTTATATTTGTCTCGACGCGTATAGCGTCCGCAATTTCAAATTTAATCTGCAATAAAACAGTGAAAATTAATTCGTATTTATGCATATTTATTCAAACCGTTGGATAAGTTAGTTATTGGCTCAAATCGGTCAAGGAAGAGGGGGAGGGGGAAGTAAGAGGAAGACTAAAAGAATAACATCAAAATGTCTTCCTAATATCAAGATATTTAAGGAAGTAATTTCTAGTGCAAATGGAGATGTTTTTTTTTTACGGACCTGTTTTAGATTAATCCAAAACAAATACAATTTTTGAAAAAAAAAAAGTATTTTTCTTATCGGCCTACGTTTCTTCTTACATTGTATGCCATCTTTAGGGCTGTTGAATACAATGCTGTAAGAAAACATGGAAAAACAAAGAAATTATTTTTTTGAAAAGGAGAGTTCTTTTTGACCGTAGATATTATAATTAGATGATTTCAGTTGGGATTCGGTCAAGGTAGATACAAAAAACACAAATTTAAAAAATGTTGTTTTTTTTTAAAGGATTATCTGCCACCGTTTCGGCTTACATTGTAAGCCATCTACATTTTTTAAATTTATGTTTTTCGGATATACCTTGACCGAACCCCAACTAAAATCATCTAATAAATTAATTTGTTTTTATTAACATTATTATTACATAAAATCACCCTAACTAAAAGTAATATAATATCAAATACTGTGAAAAAAACACTAACAAATGTAAAGAAAAATTAACACAACACCTAGCTCTCAGTGTATACACCTGCCTCTTGTGGCAGTTGTACAATTACTTCAATGGCGGAATCTGGGTCCCGAAATTTAGTTTCTGCCCTATGGTTACCACCAGGGGACTTACCTCCTTGACTACTCTCATGTAGCTGGAATGTATTGTAATTCTGGGGGGGGTGTCGGTATTCAAACGCTCTTTTGAGCACTGTTTCTTATATTTGATCACTATTTATTGTCAGTTAGACGGTCTTTGCCCAGTTTTCGACTATTTTCACTGTTCTGTTTGCCTGCTTCTGATATGGAGTTTCCACTGGCTGCCGTCTGAAGGTCGTGAACATACTCTACCGCCTGCATATTCTGTGCCTCCAGTGAGCGTAATGGCTTGTCCACAACGACTGAATCAATGTTCTCACGGCACTCCGTGGTGCCGGCCTCTCGTTCATCATGTTAAAAACCGCATCTTTAAATTTACTGTCGTCTGCTCTTGATCAGGCATAGAGGGGATTGCAGTTCCTGGATCACCAGGTGGTGTGCTAGGCGTTAGAGTCCTATTATGATTCTATTTCGCACCGACTCGATGACCTCCTACACCTCACCAATCACTCCACTGATCGGATCTCTGATTGGACAGTAGCCAGATATTGAGCAAATTTTCGGTGAAGATATTATGATTGCTGCAGTGCGCCTGGTGGTCAAGTGATTAGGACCCATGATGTGTACAAGGGAGGAGTATGTAGGTTCTATTTACCTAGAGCCAGGCTGACACAGGAAGTATTTTCCCCTTTTGCCTGCAGCTCTTTCGGACATTTGCCTAAATTATTTTGATGACCTGCTGCTTTGGACTATTCACTCCTCGGTCACGCAACTGAGCTTCAATGATGTACGGGGGCATTTTCATCTGTCAAGTTAGACGGGTTGATTTAGGAGGAGGGCTAATGGTTTTCAGAAGATTGAAAATGTTCTATGTCAGTTCTGTCGTTAACTGGATTGTGTTGTAATTTAATGTGAACAGTTTAAGATAAAAGTTGTTTGTGTTCATGGGGTTCAGTAGAAAGAATGTTAATATTGTCAAAGTCAAATGTGTGTTTTTCATGAAAGACGTGTTTTGTTAGGGCAGTACTTATTAGTTTTTGTTAATGTCATTTTTGTGATTGTTGATTCTACGAAAAATAGGGTTTTTGGTTTGCCCAATGTATGAACCATGAGAATTAGGAGTGGAACGAGATTTTTGTTGAGAAATTGGTTCCGTTACAAAGGGGGATGGGGTCTTAGGAGGTAGGTGTAAATTACGACTCCGACGTAAGCATTCTACTGTCCAGGAAGTGATTCGTGTTATTAAATTACATTTACTGAGGGTGCAAAGAGGACTGCCCTGGTGTTTTTTTGTTGTTTTTTTTTGTGGATGTTTACCAAGCATATGATGGAATCTGGTACTGTGGTATGTTTTTAAAACTTAACTCCATGCTTCTTTGTAACATTTACCTAATCCTTAAGTTTTATTTATCCAAGCGCTTCCTTTGGTTTCTACCAAATTCTACTTTCCTCAAGGTAGTGTGCTTTGACTTAACCTATTCATCCTGTACACGACTGATATATCTACCCATCCAAGTAACCTCTTAGCTCTATTTGTGGACGACAAGGCTATAATTTCTTCCTGATTCTAAAACTGCTTCTAAAAACTTTCAAAATCATCTCCACAATATCAAACAATGGACTGAAAAATAGAAAATAAAAATGAATGAAGCGAAATGCGTTCAAGTTAATTTGAAATTACCGAAAAAAAAACTTTCCTGAAATATTGTAATTTAACAATGTTTCTGTACCACATTCAAATTCCGTTCGTTACCTGGAGTTCCATCATGACTCACGACTCACATGGGGCGGACATCCTAAAATTAAAAGGCAGGAACAAGGTCTCCTACCGTAACAACCGACTTCACTTTTGCCATAGAAAGCAAAGTGACGCTCTGCAAAAATTTAGAACGACCAATATGGACATACGATGTAGTAATTTGAGGTGTCGCGAAGAATCCAGTATTTTTAATCCCCAATCCTCAGAGTATTCGATAAAGCTCCACATTATTTATTCAATGCCTCCCTTCACCGCCATTTAACATCCCTTTTCTTCAAGACTTCATTTCCACCCGCTTCACGCTTTTCCATTGTCAACTGCCATGCACCATCCTAATGCATTTGCTCCTTACAGCCCTCCTTGTCGACTCAAACGGAGATGGCCTCGTGACCTCTGGGAACAGAGTTTGTAATTAATTTGAGAGTGGGGTCCAATGTCGCCTTCTCTCTTCATGCGGGACGATAGCGTCTAATTATATTTGTTCTTCACTTTAATCAATTTGCAAAATGTTAGCAGAATGTAATAAATAAATAATAATTATAATAAAAGGAATAAAATGTAAGGCAGCGCTCTAAGCGAAGTGAACCATAACTATGCGGTTTATAGTGCGGGTTTTCAAATGTATATTCCATTTTTCCTCTTCTTCTTTTTTTTTTGTAATACCTTGTTTAAGTTAAACAAATTACCTATAACAATATTTTAAGAAACTAATTATATAGTTTTAGAATATACAGGGATGCCATTTTTGAAAATGTTATTGTCCGGACTACATCTATTCCATGGTGTAGGTCTCTATTTGTCAGTTGTCTACAGATATCTCTTTGGTGTATATGTTTCCTTAGTATTTTTCTCGATAAACAAATTTTGTATTTTTATTTTATTTATTTATTTTTATAGTGCACGTCGACTGCTAATGGTCATTAGGGCTCAGATCTGTTATTATTTTCATTACTTTGTACTAAATAGTATGTCCACTAAATCAAAACATTTTTGTTTGCTTTGGGTAATCGCCCGCTTCTAATTGTCCAATATTATTCAATCACCAAAATATTTCTTTTTTTCCTTTAACCAAAGTGAGTTGAGTTCCGTTACTAAATGTTTTCCTCGTTGCAGCAAAATAATCGGATATGACTTTTCACAAGGCTCAATTATGTAATTATGTATGCAATCTTTCTTTCTACGTTTAAATGCTACATGCCTGGTACGCCAGAGTAACCAAGGGGTTTTCTTCGGGTTTCGAAATTCTGGCCCAGCGGGTTCAAATCCCGCCCTGGGCTGGCATTTTCGGGAGAAATAAACACACACATAAACAAAATCTCAATAGCTACAATGGTTTGCAATTTTTCTGAAATATATAAAAAACGAAGTTGGTTTCAGTACGTGACATAAAAATTGTTAATAGATCTTCCCTGATACTTCATTTGATAAGCTAAAAGAAAATTATTAGATGATTTTAGATGGGGTTCGGTCAAGGTAGATCCAAAAAAATACAAATTTAAAAAAGTATTTTTTTTTAAAGATTATCTGCCAAGGCTTAAAAGATTATCTACCTTACTAAAATCATCTAATAATAATATCTACGGTCAAAAAACACTTTACTTGAGTTAAAAGAAAATGTTCCACGCTACAGAAAATATACTAAGGCACAGACACAAAAGGTATGATACGCTCACGTGACTATTAGTGTACTATTTAATTATCATAATTTTTAGTCATATTTAATTATCTGTGCCTTATTTAAGTGAATTGCTAAAATACAAAAAAGGCAAGTGAAAATGAACGTAAAAATACTTTTTCTTTAAAGTTCAATTCTAAAAATTGAATATAATCTTAAGAGTTAAATATAGGTCAACTTGTCTTTTCCACCATTTATTAATTTACATTTATGCCCTTCCTTAGAAGATCATCTTCAGAAGCACTACAAATACAATAACAAGACACTTTAGTAAAAATATCATATTATCACAGAAAAATTTAGTTATATTGTTACATTATGAAAAAGTAATGAGGATTACTGAAATAAAAATTACATTTATAAATATTATAAAAATATGACAACCTGTTTTGGGTTAATGCCTGTTGCCTAGATGCTATTTAGCATAGCTCCAAGCCCATGGGGATATCTTCTCTCTTTCCCGCCAAAAAAATGCAACTTTTGAAATGTATTTAATTTGGATAATTCACAAACTGTTAATTAATACTTGACTTACTTATTTATAGATTTTAATTTTAAATTTAGGAACTTGTACATAGTTTCTAAAAACATAAAAATAATTATATTTACGTAGAATAATTCATGAGAGGGAACATAATAAAAAAATCTATCTGTCCTCGCCAGGAATCGATCTCTTGCTATCCGGGCCTAGTATGCTGACCTTTACACCACAAGGACAGGCTAGATATCTCACTCTATTCCCTCTTCATTAGCGAGAACCTAACTTACGAGAAAGACGAGAAATTCGTCTTAAACTCGAAGTAGCTGACATTGTCATGCATTTTGTCGGCTCTCGTCATTTA
>KZ806914.1:393394-406366 GCA_000696205.2 Oncopeltus fasciatus | reverse complement strand
CCCCCCCCACAAAAAAAATTATAAAAATTGTTGTTTTTTTTTAAATTTAAATTTAAATAAAGCCGATACGTCGGCTTACGTTGTAAACTATCTACAGAGTTATTAAGAAGGCGAAAATGGACGTCTTGTTACCTGTAACATGACTAGCAAATTACTACTAATCTGCACGGTCAGAAATTCTGAATTTGAACTTTATAATTAAATCATATTGTCTTCTATAACTTTTTTTTCTATCTGTAACAGTATTTGACCATTCAGTTCTCACATAACCTCCCCTCCTCTCCTTCCTCCTCGACCGAGATTAGAGAGCCCCCCTTAACGGGCTCTATCTGTTAGTAAAACTAAACATAAATAGTGGAATTGTGTTTAATTATTTAATGTATTGGGGGCGTTAGAGAGACTACTATGTGATGGGTTTTTCTGCCAGAATTTCGTGGATACCCTGACTATTTCCCCTAAGGGACATTTGTGTCACGTGACAGATATGACTAATACATACACTCACACACACTCACACACACCAGTCACTTCGGAAGTGAATCCCAAGTTGTCAGACACAACAGTCAATCAAGAGATTCCCTAGCGGTAACCGTCCAGAGAGAGTCACTTGTTTCATCACTATTTGCATTGGCCATATCACTAAATAGGGCTTTACAACTTCTAAGATAGTGTCTTATAACTCTAAAATACATATTTGACAAATAACTTTCGTCAATTTATTGTTTAAATTTTATTATTTATACATTTTTTTCTTTATTTGGTATGAATAATAAGTAAAATCTTATGAAAAATCCTTACTGTTCAAATTAAAAGAATTAAAAAGAATATTGAGTGAAGTTCTTCTGTAACTTTGTCCTCAACCCACTATTCCTTCTCTTCTGGAGCATCTGATTAAATGATACATTTAAGTAGTGTATTAGCTATATGTATTAGTAGAGCTCCTGAATACAGTCTGTACGGGGGCTGTTAAATGAATATTTAAATTCAACCTGAATCCTTGATTTATGATGAGCTTTGGAATTCTTAATTTTTCCTAAAATAAAATTTTTAGTTATTAATATTTGCTTTTTATAAAAATTTCCAAAAACACAAATAATTTTTTTCCGCAACGCTTTTACGAAAGAGTTGATTTGATCACGAGTCATTTTTGAGGTCTATAATCAGTAAATCAAGTATTTATTTGTTATTAATTATTTTTTCAAATTGATTAAGAGGTCGAAATACATTTCAAAATACATTCAAGCTGGCTGAATTTCGTTGACCGTGTCTGCAGCTCGGACGAAAGGAATTCCCCTAAGGCTGTATGAACGAGTCTGTCCTATCGTTCAGATCTAGTGAACTGTTCATTATGCTTGAGAGCTTGTGTCTGAACCTTCCATATTTCTATACTGGCGGGATGGAAGTTTCTGTGATCTAGACGTTTTCGGCCTACGTCAGAGACGAACTTGAACTCATAAAACTACTTCTAAACTGGGTTCGGCTATTCATGTGTTAAAATTTAATCCGTGTGTATTATGAAGATTACTTAAATTAAATTTTAAGAGTCATAAATATAATTTGCATTAAAAAATGTTTACAATTACCTACTTTATTCAATTGAATTATTTGGAATGATGAAATGGAATCCCTGCTTTACTGGTTCGCTTTGAATTTAGTCCTCACTACAGTTGTTGAATCCGAAACAAGAAATAACACCCCTTCAGTAGTTTAGAAATTTCTGATCATTAAATTTCACGGGTATAATCTGATATGTTTTGATATTTTCTAGTTTTTTTTAATACATTTGGTTCATTAATTTTCAGTAACGCGGAAAGTCTTCCAATCGAGTCTCGCAATCCTGAGGCTGCGGTTAAATCGAGCCTAGGCAAGCTTGTCCTGAGCCAAGGATTTTTGGAATGGGGTGGAAACCTTGTAGATAGCCCTTCCCTCCATAACTCTAAAAGGTTGAAATGAAGGCTAACAAAGGACACTTTGTGCAGCTAAACTAAATGAGCACCCACATACTTCCACCGAAAATGCTATTCATCATTAACCATACACAGGCGTAGTGTCGTGTGTGATATGTAGCGCTCCCTAGCGAGTGCAAACTGCATCTGATGCAGGCTACGGAACAGGACTGCCTACTTGATAAGCCCTCCCTATCAGCCCACGCCAACTAACTGTAACTTCTACTCCTTCATAGCAGTTCTCTTAAGTTGTCGCACTTTAGATCACAACATTCTCACATCTTGAGAAAATGTTTGTTGCTAATTACATGCAAATCTTCAGATATCTCTTTGTCCCTCCTTCTGTAGCAAATCCTATTCTCTATGTCCCATTGTACATTGCAGCTTTCCGCTACAACACTTTTCTCGAATGAGTGTTGCCCACTGCTGTCTCTCCAACTCTGAAATTTATCTCAACCAGTTGCCATCATCACTTTGCTTACAAATCTCTCACAAACAGACCAAATTTAATTCAAATTTGTTTTAAATAAAAAAATTCAAGACATCTCAAAGTATGTGAGACGTCATAAACGTCCACATTTGGTGTGGGACTCTTTAGTTTCTTTACTCTTTGGTGTAAAGTTGAGTAGGCATGTAAAAAGTGGGAGACATTTTGCAATTCACATTGCCACTGAACCCGTCTCCCCCCATGTCATACAATGGCTTTTAAAAATAAAGTTAAATACCGCGTTTAGTACCATTATTTTATACATTGTGGACGCAATACCGTGAGTTTAATGTACTATATTTTCAGCTTCTGGAATGTAGGATCGGTGAAGATTGATGTTGAAATTTTTTTCAAAATTCGCGTCATAATGAATATATTAATAACCCTAAGGACATCTTTACAGTAATATATTTAATTTGGATGAATAAAATTAAAATTATGTTGATTTAATCTTCGTCATAATCACAGAAATTATATATATATATTTTTTTTTTTTTTTTTTTTCCCCCTCAAAAAACCCTAGTTAATGTAGGTATTTGAGAATGTAAAATGAATGTTGAGAGCTTTCTCCCACTTATCCCGTTCCGAACAGTCTAGAGTCAGTCTTAGTCATTAACTCTTATATATATACATCTATAATAAAACACGGGAAATCCGCTAGATTGATCAACTCTTACACTTATGTACCTACCTACAGAAAGGTATATATGAAGGAAGTCACCCAAGTGGCTAATTAATTAGGCACCCTAATTCTAAGCGCCAATGGCTCTGAGCAAGCTATCATTTCTATTGAACTATTGAACGCCGCACATAAGACATAGTGAATGGCCTTGCGAAAATCCGACCGCTTGACAAAAACCAGCAGACAGTAGACTGTTTTCGTACACTACTGATTGAGTCGTTCAACTACCACAAGTAAGTACGAACGCACTGGCGTATACGTCAAGAATGTTGCTATACTCAAGTAAGATATATTAACTCTTTATTAAAAAAAAAATTATCTGTACATTTTTACACTTAATTTTTTGATGGGGTACATGATAAGAGTCCTTGCTCGTCTATCCCGGGACGTAACCCGTCCTCAGAGAGGAGCCCAGGTTAACCCGCGATAGACTATCCGGCACCCATCTTCTCCTTATCCTAGGATAAGAAGACTAGGCAGGGAGTCAAGGAGGGATTGAGAGGGGGAGAAAAATGCCAGTGCATTCACTCCCTAGGTATTATACTAAACTGACTGGAGTAGGAGGTCCCTTGGCCACCTCCTCTTGAGGCGTCGGGGAGGGTTGTCGGGATGGACGTGGGATGCCAAGGAGAGGACTAGAGGATTTGGATGTCCTTGGATATTCTCAAGTAAGATGGATGAGATAAAAGCATTCCCCACATGAGAGCTGTGCAACTACAATTTCCCTCAAATATAACTTACTCCCAAGTTCATATTTGGGGACAGGAGGTGAGAAGTAGACGAACTTGTGCAAGAGCCCAGACAGAAATGTCACCCTTCCCTCATCTCTAAGAGTCCCTTCGTAGTAAATACTTCATCTTCATAACATGACGTCTTGCCACCTGGATCAAGTGCTCTCAGTCATGAACATGAGATCCAGGTTGCAAGACCTCCTCTCTCGCCTTCATGATAGCCCTGACGAAGGTTTACAATATAAGGCAAAACGTCGGCGGATAATAAAAAATACACATTTTTTTAACCTAGACAAAAATTCTCTATTAATAATTTCTACGGTCAAAAACTCTCCATCAGAAATAACATGCTTGACTATGGATACTACCCCCATTGACATCCCCTATTTACATAAATCTATTGATAATCGAGGGTATTGACAACTACTGGTGATATGCGAATAGAAAAGTATCCTTCTTCACCAGAAATTAATACGATACACAATTCTGGGCAAGGTGGAGTTTTGTGGAGACAAGGCGATTGGAATGAAGGATAGTTAGGCAGGACTGCTCTTGATCGGCCATCTTTCTTTATCCTGCCTCCTGTGTCTTACGGACTTCATGTTCCTTTTGGCCAAGCCTGGAGAAGCTCTCTAACAATTCTTGGCTAACGAGCTGCCCACACAATGCCCAGCAGGAAGACCTTTACAGAACGCTTATGCCACTTTATTTCCTTGCACATCCATTTCTCTTCATTCCATCCTAATGCACTTTTTACATTTTGGAATGACTATTTTAATTGGCACTTTTTGTTCCTTCCCTTTGTTTGAGTGAGTTTAGGTGGAGAATTCAAGTTATCTAATTTATTTAAAAATTTCAAAACAAAATAAAATTTAAAATTTAATTTCCTTTAAAGAGTCATGTGGCTCGACTAAAAATATTTTCATTACATTTTGAACAAATTTAGAAAAAACTTTGCTACTTTAGAAATTCTCCCCCCCCCCCCTACCAATGCTTTCTACTGCATGCTATGACTATATTTACTTTGCCTTCAAATTTTAATCTATTAAATAACATTTCAGTTCAATAGTTATTTATATTTGCGTGCTATTTTAATTAAATAGAATTGTTACACAATTATTAATATAAATAATCATAAAACTAAAAAATAAATGAGAAAATATAAAGTTAGTTAAACAATTAATGAGAGGGAATAGAATAAAAAAATCTATCTTTCCCAGCCAGGACTCGAACCTGGATCTCCTGCTTCCTGGGTCGGAATGTTTCCATTACACCACCGGAACGAGCTAAATAACTTGTTAAATTCACACCACACTATTAACTTCTATTCCCTCTCATTAACTGTTTAAAATTTACGTGGGACAATAAACCACAACTAAATTAATATTTATAAAGTTCGTTAATTTATAATTTAATATAAAAAAGAAGCATTACTTCATAAAGCACCACTGCGTCATCTGCAAACTAGACGAATATAAGTCCTGTAAGTCGCAAAGTATAAATATGATAAATTTGCCCAATGTGCTTTCTTGAATGATACCGTAGTCGACCGGGTGTAGGTCCCTTGTTCCCTGTGATGTGAAGACGCGCTTGTTAAACGCGAAATTTGTCGTTGTCACATTAGTATGTGGTAAATCATTTTATAGAATATTATTGAATAAAAAATTTAAAGTTATTTTAATTTTTATTTAAAATACAACAAAATTGTAAACATAATATTTTTAGGAAGTGAATATTTAAATAGATTTTTGAAAATAATTACTGTAACGTAACTGTAGAGTTTTCCTTTTTTAATATATTATTTATAAAATGTATTTCTCAGTTCACATATATGGTTTTCAGTAAGAATTTTACACATATTTTATCTTAATTGTAAAATCTCTATTTACATTTAATAAATTGTTAATATATTTCTTAAATATTATTAGTTTCCTATATATCGTAAATTAGTCTGTATTTTTTTGATTATTTTTACTTTGTTCGATTCGAGAGAGACTCACAAAGAGTAATGAGTCCGTCAGGCAGGATCTGTGTAAACCTGGCGAATTCCATTGGCTGATGAATATTTGTTTTTTGTTTTTTCCTCTGACGTAATCTCTAGTTACAGGTTATATATTCTATGAGTATAGAAAACTGGGTTCAGTTTTGTTGCTCTGAACTTTATGTAACTTCTGCTGCTGATAAAATACATTCTTTACTCCCGATTCCTCTCAATGACATTCTCACAATTTAATTTCATATTTAAAAACGAAATTTAAAATTTTACTTTAAAATCCCAGTAATTTTGGCTTCTAAGCCGCCAGTTACAAATTTACCTTACAGAATAACCCCCACTCAGAATTTTTCAATGTTACTATTACAAAATAAAACTCAATAAAGATCTGTTTATTGTCATTAATCAGACTTATTTTGAGTTTTATATCACTAAATTGAATACTAAGCAATCTAAATCGAAGGTAGGCCCTCATTATATTTAAACCCTTTGGTATTGTTAATTGAAGATTATACAAAAATGTTATTTAAATTGTTAAACAAAAAATATTTATTTTTAAAGAGAATCAGCATTTGAGATATTAAACTATTTATTTTAATATATTATTGAAAAATTATTATAATTCACATTTTTTAGCGAAAGAAAACATTCCTCAAAATCGTTGTAGTATAATTTAAGATATAGCTGATAAGGTCATATGGTAATTTACTAAAAATGACTTTTATTAGATGAACATAAACACATTCGGTAACTTAATGAAGTAACATGGTGGTTGGCTGTCGAATATTGCGCGAGAATTTTTTTTTTTTTTTTGCCGAAACCGTGATTATTTCTTACGCTTCATTAAAATATTAAATTAATCATGGTATGTAATCCCACGCTAAATTATGTACAATAAATGCATAAGGAGCCACATTCATTAAGTTTGAGTGAGCATATGACATAAAAATTACTTAAATGGATTAGGCATGTTGTACAATTTCGTTCACCATTATTTAAGTTTTTTTTAGAGATATCACTTTATGTTCAGTTTTTAAAAAAGAGATGTAAATTTAGTAGCAACCCGTCACGCATGAGCTGCGTACTCTAAGCAGACTTGCAATACTTCCTTAAAGATCCACAAGAGTTAAGTAAGGTCACTGTATGATGTGAGTGTCAGAGAGAGAGAGAGAGAGATGCGTGCTAAGGTCTCACCGTCATTTGTTCGGGAGAGCGCTAAACTTTTGCTTATACACTCCTAAATATCTGATCTTAAGAGGCATTTATCGAAAAAAAAAGTATTAGGTAACAAAAGCGGTAGAAAATTAGATACATTGTCTGATATATAATATATTTCATAGAAGCTTTATTTTTCAAATGCGTACGTTAGAGTGAGCCTTACAGAAATATCTAATGCACAAATCATTTAAATTTTCATTATAACTATTTCTACGAGAAGAATCAATAAAATGGAAATCAAATTTAATTTTTGAAAACACATACATAGCAAAAATTTTACAAAAACATAAATATTAAATGAAATATGTATGATTGTAATTTGCAATATTGAGCGGTCCATCCCTTCTAATAATATTAGGTGAACCAAATTCAGCCCATTGACGAAAGAAAAGTAAAATTAACTCTTAATGTATGTAACTCTTAATAATTACCTTTAATATCTATTTTTCTACGACTAAATTGGCAGTTAAGTAGTAATTCCCTCTGAGGAAGGACGAATATTTTATTTTTGTAAATATATTGTTTGGTTATGGTTTTTTATCCCACGTAAATTTTAAACAATTAATGAGAGGGAACAGAATAAAAAAATCTATCTGTCCTCGCCAGGAATCTGTTATTAAAAGCTATCCGGATAGCAGGAGATCCAGGTTCGATTCCTGGCGAGGACAGATAGATTTTTTTATTCTGTTTCCTCTCATTAATTGTTTAAAATTTTATTTTAGTTTTCTATGCCTCTGTAGTTCATTAAAAATCATTTGCTTACAGACTATCTTTCTGCTAAAAGCCTTGTGGTTTTGCGCTCTTAGACCCTGGGTCAAATTACATTTATATAACGTTAGGTCATTGCCTTATTTAGATACTGAGTGTAGCAGGATTTGGGTTTGCGACATTTAAAAGACACTAGTAAATTCCTGACCTCTGTAGATAGGACCTAGGACACTGAAATCGATAGCTGTAATGAAGAAAGAGATTTGAAAGGACCTTCTCCCAGGTTGACTCCTCTTTGCGAATTTTCATTGGGATTTGCTGCCTAGCTGTATATCCAGACTTATGGGTCACACAAGGGGGAACTCAACGCCGTCCTTAGAATGTAGAGGAGCGATGGCGGAAATGAAGATTAGGTTAGCGGTGGAGGGAAATAGTTGTGATGTGTAAAGGTTGTTGTGATAGCCAGCTGTGGACTGAATACTTAGACAGCTCGACCTCCAAGTCGACTTGACCTAGTCCTCCGTTTGGCAGTCTTCCGCGGATATCCTCCGTGACCTGGGCTACAGCTGACCAGGGAGAAGTCCACCTGGCTTCTTCCTTTCAATCCAGAGGTTTACTGCAAGCTATTCACGTTCTTCTTATTGACGGGAATTTTGAAAGAGGTTTTCGAGTCTTCAACTATCTTACTCAAGGGGGTATGATCATTCACAAATATATATTTGCCTGCAGGCGTTTGGGCGTCCGTAATTTTTAAAATAGTGAACCTGAATTCAGTGCTTTTTGGAAAGCCTTGAACGTGTTCTTTAATGGTTAAAATCGGTCGCCAGCGAAGGGGTTTATGATAAAAGTTGAGAATCTTAATATCTTTGTAACTATTACCGTTACGGAGAAAATGTATTCGGCCGAGAGGTTATTAGAATAAAGGAACCAAATTTGTTTTATGAACTTGTTTAGGCAAAACAAAATAAAAGTGATTTATAGGAAAAGAAAAACTTATTATTTCTAACTTCCCATTCAACCATAATTAATTGAATGGGAAGTTAACAACAAAAGAAGAGTTTTTCTCGTCGTAAAACCGTTGTTATGGAGGGCAGCCCCAAATTGAGGTGGCTGCTAGGGGGAGGATTAGAACCCCCAGTACTTGCGAAAGGGACAAACTGAACCAAAGCAATTGAATTTCCTAATATCCGTCTTCATATTAATGTTATAAAAAAGTTCCTTAAACATAATATATGTTAAAATAATGTCCAAATATTAATAATTCATAAAATTATTAGAAGAATGTCTATTTAAAAAGATATTAAAGACTGTAACTATCAGGGACAGGTAGATTGTTATATATTTATACTAGGTAAACCTAATTCGGTATTGAGGCTACTTCATACAAGTTCACTAATGAATAGGAAGGAAGGGAGATAGGCTAAAAAAATGATCAATTTGAAATTTTGTTATTGTTAGTATTTTGAGCAAATACCAGACACCTAAATGTTTTAGACCTAAATGTCTAAATAATAAATTATATCTCACGAGCCGGAAAACAAATATAAGCTATTTCCTCATCAAATTAATTTCAGTTGTCAATCGTACATGAATGCACTGATAATACTAGATAAATCTCAGAAACCGTATGATAATCTAGAACTATAAGTCTGGACAAAGAGGAATGGTTTCTGACCTGTCAAGACTTTAACTACTGCTTGACGATCTGTCAGCACATGTCTTGTAAACACATCCGAAGACACGTGCTGACAAAGCGATAACAAGCTGATCCAAAGAGATAGTTCTCTACTAAATATGATAAATGAGATTGCCTTCCATTGTATTTAAATTGTGATACATCAACCTGTCTACACACCATAAAGTGTAGGCTAAGACCCGAATTACCAGCACGCTTGATGATTTTGGCGAAAATATAATACTAATTAAAATTACTACAGTAAGGAATATATATATATATATATATCTGTGTGGATCTGTTTATTGTCATTAATCAGACTTATTTTGAGTTTTATATCACTAAATTGAATACTAAGCAATCTAAATCGAAGGTAGGCCCTCATTATATTTAAACCCTTTGGTATTGTTAATTGAAGATTATACAAAAATGTTATTTAAATTGTTAAACAAAAAATATTTATTTTTAAAGAGAATCAGCATTTGAGATATTAAACTATTTATTTTAATATATTATTGAAAAATTATTATAATTCACATTTTTTAGCGAAAGAAAACATTCCTCAAAATCGTTGTAGTATAATTTAAGATATAGCTGATAAGGTCATATGGTAATTTACTAAAAATGACTTTTATTAGATGAACATAAACACATTCGGTAACTTAATGAAGTAACATGGTGGTTGGCTGTCGAATATTGCGCGAGAATTTTTTTTTTTTTTTGCCGAAACCGTGATTATTTCTTACGCTTCATTAAAATATTAAATTAATCATGGTATGTAATCCCACGCTAAATTATGTACNCTCGGTTATTCTACAGTCTTGTGTTTCATTATTCGGCCACTCAACTGTCTAAGGTTATATTCCTCGGTTATTCTACAGTCTTGTGTTTCATTATTCGGCCACTCAACTGTCTAAGGTTATATTCCTCGGTTATTCTACAGTCTTGGGTTTCATTCTTCGGCCACTCAACTGTCTAAGGTTACATTCCTCAGTTATTCTACAGTCTTGGGTTTCATTCTTCGGCCACTCAACTGTCTTAGATTATATTCCTCGGACACTTTATATAGGCCACTTAGGGACATATTATAAGCCACCATAACCTCTTCACGCCCATAAAGACTTGTTCTTTAAATCAAGTCTCAACTATTGACAATTCAACACTCAAGATTAATAAAGTGTCTCAACTATTCACAATCCAAAACTTCATATTATTAAATTGCCTTAACTATTCAAGATTCAACACTCCAGTTTAATAAAGTTTTTCAGTTATTTACGATTAAACACTCCAGGTTATTAAAGTGTTTCAACTATTTGAACTATCAACACTGAAGATTAATTGTCTAATTAAGATTAATTAAGATTAAGTGTCTCAACTATTCATGATTCAACACTCAAGATTAATAAAGTATCTCAACTATTCACGATACAACACTCCAGGTTCATTAAGTATCTAAACTATTTACGGTTCAAAATTTCAGGTTAATAAAGTTTTCTGAATTTTAAAGGAAACTGAGTTTACGTATAAACAACTTGTATAATATTAGAGAAAGAGTTGTTGACCGTAATAAGTAAAGCCACACACTACAGCTGTACACTGGAGAATCACCCGATGTACATCGAGAGGACCATTGAGGAGGTTCTTCAGGTTGTTTGTAGGTTTTAAGAACTACAACCCGGCGCCCGCTGATCTTGTGAAGTTTGAGAATGCCTTTTTCCTACTACAGGGCTTCTCCAATGCGCGGATATTAGTTAAACGCGGCAAATAAAATAGCCGGGCAAAAGTAAGAAAAGTTGAACTGTCTGATGTGTCCCTCGAGGCCTGATCGTATTCCCACTGAGATTTGTCACGCGAATAAACGCCAAGAAGCAAAGAATTCAAGCTTTGTGCCTCAAACCCCATGACCCCAACAGGTTCAAAAGACACTCTCATTGAAGAAGATATTTACGAACATGACTACGTGAGCTGAGTATTTCCTGACTTGTAAATAATATTTTTTATTTCAATTCACATATTTTATTATGTGTTTGAGACCTATGATCCACTGCTCTCATTCGATTTCAACAAGCTTTTTCATTCAGATATTTGTCTAATAGTTTATACTATTGTATAATAAAGTACCTTAAATAATAAAGTATGCCTTCCCCACAACTAATTATTTACTTCTCAGACTACATATTTCGGCTCTACTGATTTTTCTGCGGGAGCTCTTCAGCAGCAATAATATCTCCACAAGTTAATGTGGCTTTTACCCCAATGTGCAGATTTATTAGGCCGGAAAATAAACAGTGGAGATTAAAATAACTAACTAGAGAAAACAAATTAGATTATTTCATTCTAGATAAATAATACATCGGTATGGGCAGAGCTAATTTGGGACCGTTAGTAGAGTGTGGATGAGAGTGGAGATGTGGAACTCTCCCACCTGGAGTATATATCAAGAAATTCGACACGAGCACGCCCCCTTGAATACAAAGAGAACATGGGACATCCGTGTGCATTGCAAATTCTTTTAGAGATACTAAGACAAGCCAATTTTCCAACATGAATTATTAATATACGCCGAGGCCCACTCGGAAGTTTTCTTTGTCCTGTATTCCTTTACAAAGCATGAAATCTGCATTCCATTTGACAAGTTATAAAAGAGCATTTTCTTCGAGAGAATTCTCGAAGATACCACTTGGAGTACGCCCCACATTTCTTGGATGAATTGTCAGAAATTCACATCTGAATTGATGAGCATTCACACTTATCCGAACTCTTGGAATCAGGATTTTGTTCACTTCTAAAGGTGATCCGTCCACCAAAAGTTCTCAGCTTAAAGTCATCATGAGAACAATTTTAACATTTCCTCGTTCAGTTAATAATGTACTGTGTTTACTCCTAAGAGTTTTATGTGTTTGTTACATTTGGCGGTGATGCAAACATTTTCTGTTCTCATATATTTATCTTTCTATCGTTTATTTACCATCTGTATATACAATCCCACTTGAGAATCTCACATGTTCCAAAATATCGGAACAGAGAACAAGGAGAAATGAGCTCTGCCTTGTAATGTGCCCCAATAGATGACCAAAAAAAACTTAAAAAAAAATGTAATTAATGTCTGCATAGAAATAATTAATGCTAAAATTCTCTTCGGGAAATCTTCAAGAAACCATGCTGCCAAGAAGATAGATCAAATTAAATAAGTTTTAAACATTAGCTAATTATTTTTAGGGGGGAGGGGGACCTAATATATGGTACGCTCAAAAATGTTATACAATTATTAATTAATAAAATTATAAATAATAATTATAACATAATATCGTTTGCAAATAATATCTAATACTTTTCTTAAAACCTCTGACGAATAATTTGGGAGTAAACAGAAGGGGAATAAAATAAGTATCAGCTATTTTATTTAAGCGTGTCCTGAAATATATAACCAAAGATATGATTATTTTTATGAAAACAAATATTGTTTTACATAATTTATATTTAACAGTTTTAGATAATTCTGGGTAGTATATATCTATTCTACGACTAAATT
>KZ806914.1:320229-335262 GCA_000696205.2 Oncopeltus fasciatus | reverse complement strand
CTACTTATAATATATTAAAGAATTTATGTGACAATTTTGATTGTTCTCAGCTCTTTATTTACTTCTCTCTTGCCCTTCAAATTAATGCTTTTCTTTAACTTCATCAATATCCAAGTCAGCTGTGAATTTGGGGAATTCTGCATGCTCTCCGTAGGAGTTGCGTTATGGGCGAATTTCCAACGTGTGCTAGAGCTTCCTAGACTACAGGTACTAATCTAATGCCAAGAATGGCCTGTGCGCTCGTGACCCGCGGCAGGTAATTTGATGGCTGGTCATCAGGAAGTGGAGAAGGAATCCTTCTTCCTAGAGTGACGCGTTCCAGCTTCTTCCTTGGTCCTGCTTCCAAGAGCGCGTCCATGGGCCTAACCATCTCTAGCTGGCACACTTCTCTGGCTATGCACTTCATACGTATGTGTCATAGATCTACGAGGGGCTTCAACAAGCCTCTCCCGCACAACACAATCCAACTGGCAAACACAAGTTTCCCTTTAAAAGGAGAGTTTGTTGACCGTAGATATTATTCCAAGATGATTTTAGTTGGGGTTCGGTCGAAAACTAAAATCATCTTGGAACAAGTTTCCCTTTTGTGACGTCATTGTGAAGTCTTATTGCGATATTACGGCCATTTGACTGTCTTTTATGACGGATTCACTAATTAAAAAATCGAGTTATTCACAGGACTTCTGAAAATTTACTTTACTTTTTTTTTTCCGAACCTACTTGAGAGAAGCTATGATTAGTTCAAAATTATATGTATAATAAATATATATGTACCGAATTCAAAATTTGAGCTTCATTCTGCAAATCTTGTGATTCCTCAAAGGCTGTTTTCTTTTGATACTCAGCCCTGACGGAGGTCGGAAATTTAGGCCAAAGTGTTGACGAAAATAAAAAAAAACTTTCAATTAGATGTTTTCATTCATTTCATGTTAGCCCTGAAGATGGCTTACAATGTTAGCCGAAACGTTGGCAGATAATTTTTAAAATACACATTCTTTAAAATTTGTATTTTTTGAATCTACATAGATCGAACCCCAACAAAATAAATATCTAATAATGATATCTACAGTAAAAAAAACAAATTAAAAAAAACTCTCCATTTAAAAAAATAGCTTTCATTTTTTTTTAATAATCAGGTTTTGATAGGGTCTTCTTTTAAAATATAGAAACCAAAAATTAGGTGAGAGAGGTTTAATAGATACCATCATTTCTTATCTTTTTATCATTGTTATTCTTTGAGTTACGAAAAAATTTAAAATACATAATAGGAGTAAAATAAAATAAATAGTATAATTTTCTATCATTTATTTTTATGACATTGTTAGAAGACGAAATTTATTAAATTCCCTAAACAGTTTTTGCGTTCATCAAAGGTCATAACTAATGATAAATAAAATTGAGAATAAATTCATTTTTAATAAAATAAGGTGTGTAGTATCCTATTTCCCGGACGATTGATTTATTGTAGGGCATTAATCTGGTAGATTAGTTGTAACCTGTAGACTGACGGATACCATATATTCGGGGAATATTCGTCATTTTCATTATCCCAACTGTCGCTGACGTGATGCTCGTCTTCTCTAAGTGTCTATCCCTCTGGTAGGCCAGTGCCACGACAGGAGCGGCCCCTAGTAAGTAACTCAGATACTACACCCAAACTGTAGTCAGGAGATACAGAGGAATATTGCCTTGCGTGCATACCACTCACTGATGTTTCGGCATATTTCATATTCTTTCTTCTAGGACTCCTGTTTCCTGTGCGAAGAGTCCCGGGATACAGGATATATTTCTCGGACTGCGGGGACCATGCGATACCTCTGTTCCTCAGCTGGAGAGGACCATGTCGGAAGATGGCCGACAGGGGATCAGCTGACCAGCGACCTTGCCGGACAATGACAGCTCGCGGCAAATCTCCCAAGGCCGCACCGCCTTTATGTCTGGTGACGGCGGTTTTAATGATTTGATTTTATTTGGCGGGAACTCATCACACAAAGCCCGCCATCTCATTTTCCCATTCGCCGTGTCACATGCCGCTTCCATTGTGCAACCTTTCTCGCCTCTCTCAGCCAAATTATTTCCTTATGTAACGTTATCTAAACAATAAGTGGCTCGAACTAAGTTACAATATAGAAACCTCTAAAATAAAACTCAATAAACTAAAATTTTTACAAAAAAAATTAAGATTCTTCATTTATTTTTTCGGAGAAAATGAGTGCCTTTCGTCTGATTATTTAATAACCTTCTAGCCTCTAAAGAATGCCTCCGCATGCACACCTAAGACTTGGTATCTTTACGTTTCAAGACGTGTAGAATAGTGTGTCATGTGTTATGAAAGAACTCATCTCAATAGTAACAATATTCTTGTAGAACATTTGCTTTGGGGAATTCGAGGTACTCGCTTGTTTAGTACTGTGTTCAGCCATATAAAGAACATTTTCAATTCTGTACTGAATCTCTTTAGGAGAAGCCCAAACTTGGTCATACCAAATTACACATATCCTTACACATCAGTTGTGAGAGTCTGTACGCACTCCAAATGTAGAAACCGAATCCTGTATTTAGGGTTCTTCTTGTAAACTTCTCATGTTGCAAGAGTTCGTTTATGGCTGAAAGGGCTAAAGGGGAAAAGAGATTTAACTGAGAGTCCAGGATATCACGTGTCATTTCTAGCTTGAGTAAAGGATGTTCGTTCTTTGTTCAATGAAAAACATTTAATTCAATGCAATGGGAGTCTACTCATTTGTAGGTTGATAAAATACATATTTAAGGAGTTGCACAATTAATTTGAACAAATAGCAATGAGGGTTTACCTAAACTAGAATATCTTTTAGCCTAACGAGGCCATCACATATCTGGTTACCTGAAACATCAAGCTTATCAGAAGTAATCCCACATTTCTCCTGAATAGGTTCAGTCGCTCCCACTAAGTATTATGTCCTGCCCACTTTTTTCAGGGATCTTAAATACAGAAATTCTCTGCAGACTAAAATCTTAGCCGAACGCAAAACATAAGCACAATGCCGAAAATTTTCTTTTGAAATATATTTGTATTTATTTTCGAGTACTTCTTTTGGTAATAATAAATTATATATTTAATGTAAGTCATAACTGATTTTATTGGAAATATTAGAGTTGTAAAATAAGAGAGATTTGTTATTGAAAAACTGTTACTATTGCTTTTATGTACATATATTTTGCGTTATAATGTCATTTGACGAGCAGTGTTATTGGGTACCACAGTACGGATACACAAATGCGTTCTATTGTGTATGCGCACTTCGGTATCCAATCTTAGGCAAGGATGTTTATTTACTAGGACGTTCGATTAGTAACCTCACCTATTATCGGCTGCTACCGGCTTACGAGAGGGAAGATATCGATCTTGAAGGAGGTGAAAAGCTATCGATGTTATGACCTGATGTCACATCTTCTTAGCGGCAAGAAGAGGATCAGCTGTCCTCTTATAAGAAGAGATGGCTGGCACGAGAGCGGCCATCAATCAGGACTGGGAGGCGGTGTCTCGCTGGCCAACGTACGACCTTTCTCAAGGCGAAAACGATGAGTCCCGACTCATTTGTATCGGCATTCAAGGAGGCACGCTAGGGAGTGTCATCAGCCAGGGTACAACGGCCAACTTCAGACCAACAATCAACCAAGATCCAACCCTAGAGGATGGCTAATCGTGAGGTGCCCGCGAAGCCAGCCATCCACCTCTGTCGCCAGATGTCAAACTCTTCCTGTTTTATTTTTCCTCCATTCTATGTATGTTCTTGGCACTCACCTATGTGCTGCGAGAGACAGCTCGCTTTTCCAAAGGTTTCCTCTAGAGAAATCCAGCTGTTCACGTTGGAACGCCACTATCAACAGTTTGTACTTATAGTTTGTACTTATAGTTTGTAATTTGTACTTATAGTTTGTACTTATAGTTTGTAATTTGTACTTATAGTTTGTAATACTTATAGGTGAAGACCTATCTTGCATCGGAGGAACATAATGAAACCAAATTCGATATTTATGTTTTAAACCCTTAACTAATTTCTTTAATGGCTATAATTTGTAAAAAAAAAAAAAATTATAAAACATTTAGAAGAATGTATGTTATTAAAAATATTTGAGAATATAATTTTTTAAATTGGAAGGGCCCTTTTTAAAAAAATGATGAAATTTTTTTTCGTTGAAATCGTATTAGATAGGTGGGATTTAGAGGATTTAAAAAAAAATATATTCGCGTTGTTATTTGTCTTACGACTAAGTTTTTAGAATATAATAGGTGTAAAATATATTTATCTAACGTTTATGTTTTACAAAGTTTTTACAAAAAACGTTTTTTTTAGGAAGAAATTTATGAATGTAACTAAGATGGATGAGCGCTTCCCCCACTCTGCCTTCCAGGCTAGACTAGATGAAAATTATATTGACATAGCTTTTACTCTCATTGCTCTCTGTGGTTCTGAATGAAATTTCCTTATTTACTCCAGTCATGTGGGATTCNTGACACCTTTGCCCTGATGATGGCTTACTAGCTAAGCCGAAACGTTGGCATAAATAAAAATATTACTCCAAATTGTGGTGTATATTTTTTTCTTCCTGGCCGAAACCCCGACCATTCTCACACGATATTCGAGACGGCCAACTAATCATCAACCATGTTTATGTTTTACAAAGTTTTTACAAAAAACGTTTTTTTTTTAGGAAGAAATTTATGAATGTAACTAAGATGGATGAGCGCTTCCCCCACTCTGCCTTCCAGGCTAGTCTAGATGAAAATTATATTGACATAGACTCTCATTGCTCTCTGTGGTTCTAAATGAAATTTCCTTATTTACTCCAGCCATGTGGGATTCGATCCCTCTACTACTAGATCTGATATTAAAAGGTATTCACATCCGTCTGCATTTACACTTGTCCTTCAGTCAAATTACTGATAAGGGGCGCAAGTTCTTTAGGTCTCGAAATCCTGGCGCAGCGGGTTCTATTGATCAATTAAAGCTTGGTCTAAGCCATGGATATATAGAATGGGGTGGAAACCTGTAGATAGCCCCTGCCCCCCATGACCCTAAGTGGTTAAAAGGGGGGCTAATAATTAAAAAAAACAAACTGATATTTTTAATTTAAAGGAATTTAACTGATATATATCTAAGCTAAAAATAGCATAAATATGTCACTGTTAAGAATTGAAATGTAATAAATGTATACGAGGGAATAGAATAAAAAATCTATCTGTCCCAGCCATGAATCGAACCCGGATCTCCTGCTTTCCTGGCCGGTATGCTAACCATTGCACCACCGAGACGAGCTAGATAACTTATTAAATTCCCAGCACTAAAGTCGATAGTCTAATCTACGATAAAGTCGAATACATCGTCTTATACTTTAAGGAGCTGACATTGACTAGCTATTTATTGACTCTCGTTATTTACTTTTTATTTTCATTTATAAATATTAATTTAGTTGTGGTGTATTATCACACGTAAATTTTCAACAATAATGCAAGGGAATAAAATAAATATCTAACTGTCCCAGCCAGGACTCGAACCTGGATCTCCTGCTTTCCGGGCCGGTATGCTATCATTTGATTCGGAAAGCAGGTGATCCAAAATGCAATACTGTTTATCACCCACTAAGTAAGATAACCAGTATTGCATTTTGACACATTTCTGCGGAAGCTTTTGTATACATTCATATATTTATTTTAGTAATTTTAAACAGTTTATTTCTGCTTCTTATTATAAAAAATTTCTTCTACGAAAATTGGTTGTAGTACATAGCTTTGTTTACTGCAGGCTTGGTGCATCATGAATTATCGTTGCAACGTATAATGTTCGTCTTTAATAGTTCATTTTCGAGATTGTATTGCGAGCATTTATGAAGAAATTGTATTTTCTTGGACAATATCTCAACATTATAATAATTAGTTCATTTTTTTATTTACATAATAAAGCTAAAAATAGGCTCATGCCCAATTACAGATAAATAATATATAAAATCAATTAAAAACAGGAGAATGGTGAAATAAAATACAGAATAAAGCAAATTAGGTTTGAAATTCTAATATTATTAATCCGAAAAGTATATAACAAAAGTATGAAGAAAAAATAAAAAACTCTCCTGTAAAAAAAGAAAAATAGTAAGGAAAATTAGTAAAAAGGAAGGAAAAAAAATCAAAATAAATAAATAATGTGTGAAGTTAAAACAAAAATAATTTTAAGCCTGTGGTTCGAAGTAATTTGAGTTATTTTCACATAAACAAGGATTTTTTTTTTTTTTTAGTTAAGTAGCTCATTTATAATACATTAAATGCTTTACTGAATATAGATATACATTTAAATTATAAATATATTAAAGTATGCGATAAATGGTTGTTTATTTTCATTGTGGAAATTTTTGATTAAAAAGTGATAATAGAATATAAATGAATAATTTTATTATCATTATTTTCGAAATAATTGATAGTAACATAATTATAACAATTTTGTCGGTGACTGATATAGAAATAAAAATGCGCGTCGACTGCCATGGTCAATATCAATATCCCATTGTGGATTTTTTTTTTTTATTCAATAGTTATAGACGACATAATTTTAGCTTTTTCGAACAAGCGGTATCAAACAAAAGGCNAATAAAAAAATGTATTTTTTTAATGAAGGATTATCTGCCAACGTTTCGGCTTACATTGTAAGCCATCTTCAGGGCTATCATGAAGATGAGAGAGGACGTCTTGTCCCTAGGTTCACATTTCCATGACTGGAGCCAGTCAGGGCTGACTCGGTACATAAGGCTACACTTAGAATAATAAATGACAAATTGTTATATGTCAAATTCTTACTTATGGAAGTACCTAAATATTCCACTGAAATACAGTATTCTTAGCATTCACCCTCTGGATTCACAGTATTTAGGTTGGCATAACTTACTTTACAGTAAACCTCACTTTCTTTTCTTAGGTATAAGTTACTTCATTTGGCTGTTATTTATTTTATTTGAAGTAGTAAATACCTGGTAATATTTATTAGATAGGTATTAAAGGAAATATCGTAAATATATTTTAATTTTTTCTTCATTAAAAATCAACTATGAAAAAAATTTTCATATTGACGCAATTTTTTTTTACATTCATTAAACAAAATTGAGAAAGAAAATTATATTAATTAGATTTATATTATTAAAAGCATGCAATTAGAGTTGTTAATTTTTTTTATTAATTTATTTGTTATAGCATTCTGTAGTGAACATAGAGCACAACAGCTGTCTATACTTGTCTATCTATTTAAAAACATAAATTATAATATTTTGGTACATTTGAGTACAACAAAAACAAAGCAGGTTTTGGTTTGAACATGTCCCGTTAGAGTTGGAATTCATCAGAGTGATAACGCATCGCCTGAAAATCCAGATCGCTATTCTCTTTTCGCTTCATCGAAAATTTAAATTTCATGCAAATCAGTAGTAAGCTTTGAGAAGGGCAAGTTAGTTCCATGACCCCCCAAGAGCTAGGTCCCGCCCGCATACTCATGTCTCATCTAATGAGTGGTGACGGTGGTCCTCACAGTCTGATCTTGCGATTTTTCCAGCGAATCACACAACAGCTTTTCCCCTACAGCTTACACTACATCTTTGCCCAGGCGTACATGCTAGAGTATGTGCTGTACGCGCGCGCCACAAGCAAGGTAGACAATCTCAGCCGCTCCCGAACTTATTTATGAACCCCCTACGACTATTAACTCTCTACCGCTTCTGCTATTTACTGTGTAATATCGGAGGAAATGGGAAAAGTATTTTCTTGAAAAAAAAAATCTTTCAATCTCAACAGATAAATTCCTTTAGAATTTCGCTAAAAACAATGCCTCACAAGACCACCGAGACCCAGTGAGAAACATATGTTTCGGTAGTAAATGGCTTCTTCCCCACTCCTTCAAAAGGTGACTGAGCTCAGACGCAGAAAGCATTCCGATAATACAAATATAACGCTTACAGTGTTCAAATGACGCGATTCCCTTTGATGCTCTCATAAAAAACTATTAAAAAAAANATTAAAAAATAAATAAATAAAAGAAAACTATTAACTTCAAAATTTCTACGGTTTCAGATCTATTTTATTATCTAAGTAATGAATGAATTATAAAACGTAGAATGTCAAAGAGTCATGGCATTAGGAGAAATTAAGCATCATTTTACATTGACACAACTAAAAATTTATGTCCCCTTGAAGATTTACCACTACTATTAAGATTTTCTAAGCATTTTAACTCATTCAAATTGATATGGGTTTTTGGAAATGGATATTAATTTTAACAGATTTCCCCAAACGTAAACAGCCTAATTACTTTGTTATCTTTTATTACAATTTTTTTTAAGATCTTCAACCATCTTATTTCGCAAAACTTTAATCTATGCTTTTTAAAAGAGTTTAATAAGAAATTTTCTTTATTCCCCGACTAGGTATTGCCTAAGGCTATATTTATGTCAAAACAATCCATGGAAAGAGTGTTATCTTTTTTCATTTTTTTTTTTTTTTCAATTTTTCTTTGCAGTTTATCTAGCGATTAGCAGAACGGCCTCCAAATGTATTTATATTGAATAGTTCAATTTTTAGTGACAACCATGCCAGTATTCTTAATGTAGAGTAAAAAAACCTCGGTTAATTAAAAATTTATTTATTTTTGAGGAGCAGATAATCTCCATAACAACAAATGTTAAAAGTTGAGTTAAATCTCCGCAGATTATTGAGATATGTAAAATATAACTTGAGATTTAAAGTCAAGTTAAAAAAAAAAAAAATTTCTTATTGTTGGAAGAAAACAACTCCCTAATATTTGATGTTGTACGAAGCTCGCCCCAGAATCTAAAGGTTCTGATACATAACAATAAATTGTTATGTAGAACATTCTGAAATATATACAAAATAGCATACTCCCTCATCTAGTTGTAAGTTACAGGTAAGCTTTCAAGATGTCGTGTCCACAGAAGTAAATGACTTATTCGGTTCACAACACAAACGTTTTACATATAAGGCAATCAAGTCAATTTGGATCCTTGACGAAATTTTAATGATCATACCGATCCTATGTCATAATAACCGATATGTCCGATAAGTTAAAAAATGGTATATAAACAAAAAATATATATATATATATATATAGTAATAAGAAATATATAGAAAGTGAGAGAAAGTGTATAAAATACATTTATATTTTAAGGATGTCTATTTACAAATAGCGTTGGAAGAATTAATTTACTGATAAAGAGAGTTACTGAAAAGTTGTAAATTATTCGTTATCTCTGATGGTGACAATTTGTTATCGGAAGATATCTATGGCCGAGATGCTCACAAGTCAGGTATACACTGATGTCACAGGAATTAGCATTGACCTATCTCTTCTGCAATTATGTCCTTATTGCCTTTGTTGTTGCTACATTTGTTATCTCCTCCTTCCTACCAGTGATCTGCTACTGCATGGAATCAGCTCAGACACACGGAAGGCAGTGACAGTGAATGCAGTAGATATATAACAGATATGTTCACTATTGAAGTCAGTGGTGTTAGTCGTTATTTCTTTCGGTCCACAACTATCGCTCAAATCCTGCGTAGTGAGTTATTGACTCAGAATGATCGACTTGCGCGCGCATTAATATAAATACGTGTGTGTGTGTGTGTGAAAATGCATATTATCCTTACTAAAGTACTGCGATTTCTTATTACTTGAACATTACGTTTAAGTCCTTCATTAAACTATCATTTGGGAGGATTTCATAATTAATAAAATAATTTTGAAAATTTGCTACCCAATCTTCTTCTTTGTATATATGCACACACACCTTTATAGATACTCCACATTTCCAAATTCATTCACATTCACATTAAGAAAGATTAGCGAAGAATAAATAAATTACGATCAGCAATATAATAAATATGGAATTTTATTGTTCTAAGTTTTTTAAATTAAACTAATTTATATAAATTATTTATTTAGAGGAATTTTAGAACATTAGAAATACGCTCTGGTCTGTCACAGTTCCTTCGTAAAGGATTTTTCTTCGGGAACTGACATTTTTTACCTATTTCCGACGAATGACAGGTGTAAATAATTGAAAATTACTGACATATTAGGATTATATTATATCCCTGTTATCAAAAAGTAATTTTCAAAACAAAAGTTAAATCCAGTTAAATATTTTTTGTTTTGAATAGAATGAAATTAGTTTTTATTTACATTTTTATTTTTATTTCAATTAATCATTTTCAATGTTTTGATTGAAACAATATCATAAATTTTTTTCTCCATTTTTCTGTCTTCTTGGAGCAGTGACCGTAGTCACAGGTAAACAGGAACCGGTTTCTTGATTAGGAATCTGTGAACTCTCACGTACTTCTGTAGCAACTTGCATTTATGGAATTCTCAAAGTTAATCGTCAGTTTAATTTATAAGTAAAGAAATAAACTTTTGGAGAAAAATCAATAAGGCTTTTTATTTATATATGTGTTGTACACATAATTTGTGTGTGTACACATAAATCTTTAAAATTCGTTGCTCTTCTTCAAATAATATTATGTATTTATGATTTTATAAATCCATCAAGAATTCATAAGCTAAATGCGTATTGTAATTTATGTTCAATATCTAAGATAAAATTATTTAAATTGACAGTTTGAGAAAATTTCATTTACAATTGTCTACTATATTCCTAAACAGGACTTTTTAACCTGTAAACACAAAATGAACATTTTTCCGCCAGTATCCTGTGCTGAGTGAGATTGGCAGACATAAAGCTATGTCACAGTGTAACATGACATTTAAACGTGACTGTTACGTTATTTTAAACGTGACAGTTACGTTATTTTGAACGACATGCATCATATGTGACAAAATCGCCGTGGCTATGGGTTTTGCTATATAGTATTTTGAATTAATTTTGTCCTTCAGTTGTCCAATCTGAACTAAAAAATAGTTTTTCATTTAAAATTACCCTCACTTGTAGTATATAAATTTTTGTATTCATTGCATCCATTAGGTTCAAAATAAAGTTAATATATTCGGTGTATGCATAAATCAATAAGTTTGTTTAAATCTGAACTGGTTGAGATGGTTATAGGAGATGGGAGGGGTTTGTTTTTAAAAAAACCAATTAAAATAAATAACTGCGTACGTCTAGTTATTATAGTTTTGAAAAAAAAATACATAAAGAAGAAAGTTTTACAACACATCTTTTAGTTTTAAACATTCCGCATCTATTAACTAAATACATCTAATATTTATATTGTCAGCTCCATTTATGATGGTACTCTATCATCTTCTAGTTCGGGATGGGTATTGATCCCCTGCTAATGTAAATTGGGTGGAATTTAATCAAAAATAACCAAAAATAACATTTCAATGTCACTTTTTTCTTCAAACGGTTTTCAAAGGAAGAAATGAAAAAGATTATATAAATCCTTTCTTTTCATGTTATAAATAAGTCGACTATAAATAAAATCAATGGGATATCTCATCTTACATCTGGGCTCAGAGAGAAAATTGTGATAAGAAGAATCAGTGAATGCAGGAAATATCATAAGAACAGTAGGGTTAACTATAGTGGCATTCTTCAGGGTCTATACTTTACTTTCAGCTAAGGAATAAAGAGTAAAAGCATGTTTTAAGATTAAATTTACATTTGAATCTGAATTGTGATAGAATCATTTCTATCATTTATAGTTCTCTCAATGACCCCATTTACACTTGGATAATGGCCGTCTGCCTTAAAACTATATCTTACATTTGCTTACCATAACTTGTATATTATACTAAGCCAAAGTTACAAGCCAACTTAAAAAAAAAAAAAGTAATGCGAATCTCAGTTTTCTTATTAGTAGATGTTTTTGTTGTTCGAGTAGTCAAGATGGATCCAAAAAATACACTTTAAAAAAATGTAAATTTTTAAATTATCAGCCAACGTTTCGGCTTGCATTGTAAGCCATCATCAGGGCTATCATGAAGGCGAGAGAGGAGGACTTTTCACCTGGACCCCATATTCAGTCATGTGGCTGTCGCCTTCATGATAGCCCTGGGATGTCTTACGGAAACGTTGGCAGATAGTTACAAAATACACATGTTTTAAATTATATTTTTTGGATCTACCCTGACCGAACCCTAACAAAAAAAATCTACTAATAATCTCTACGGTCAAAAACTCTCCCCTTCAGTTTTTTATGCATATTTTTTTATTAAGATTATTAATTTTAATGTTTTTCTATATCGCCTAGAATAAATATTAAAAATAAATAAAGGATTAATTGATATAAGATTTACTTTAATAAAGTTTACGCCATCGTACGGTGGAGAAGGGCCCGGTACCTTACTAGTTGCAGCGCTGGACTTCAGAATCAAGCGTCGCAAAACAGTGGTTTTCTTTTCGGTTTTTTTTTCAGTCCTTGCGTTTATTAGGATACCGTTTAAGCTGCTGATAACACACAGCTGTTTGTGTACGATCCTTCATTGGACGAGAAGATTCAGGTTGCCAGAACTGTGTGCCGACCCTTGTCTAGTTCTTCGTGGTTCGAGAAGCACATCCTCAGAGACACCTGCTTAGCCAATCATAGCCTCTCACGCCTCGCCCCGCCGTCTGCAGGTATCGAGAACAAAAGCCTATGGAGAGCATATGTAGTTTAGAGTAGGGTGGTGACATTTAGACAACCCCACATTTCATCAACCAAAGAGGTTGGGAAAAAAAAGGAATGATGCATCCCTGAGAAGTTTTTATCTCCTGTCCTTGTTACTTTCTGTGGATAGGTAGTCCCTAACATTAATATTATAACATATGTAAGCAGATATGTATTGGTTATATAACTAACTAAAAATGTAATTTACTGTTCTGTTCATGTATGCAGTCCTGAGTCAATGGTTTTTAATTTTCATACTGAGGCCTAAGAGTGTTACTTTTAGATTATATCTTGATGATGACTAATTGTCCTGCTTGATGATAACACAAATAAGTTATTATCTTAAGATAATGCTTGTTTCATGGAATAGAATTTTCAATGCGATAAGCATTGAATACAAATGAAGCGATTTCGATAATGACGCGAAATTTCATGTACTTTTCACATTGATTCCCAGAAATAATATTTCTAAATTATTTGGAAATTCGCGACTCTCAAGAAGTGCCATAAAAATTGTGCTCGAGGGCCACTGGCTGATGTGTCATCGTGGGTCGAAGACATAACTCAGCAAAGAAGGTTATACACAATACTGTCGAACTGTTGCTTGATCCAAACGTCTCGGTAGAGATCTCTTTGCCAGGAGATTTGTGGAGGAGCAGACTGATCTTCAGGTGTAGGGGCACGAGTCGAACGTCCTTCGCACCGAGACCGCCCTGGTCTCACTCAGGAAGGAACTAGGTGAGTCCGAAGTGTCTGCAAAACAACGCAGGGAGCTCTGGTCCAGCCTAGGCGGGGCGTTTCAAATTAGGTGAAATATCGTTTAAAATTGTTTTGTTCAAAAAATAATTCATTAATTTTTTTTCATGCTTAAATTTAAAGATCTTAATTTATAAATGATATTATGGAAATAGAAATGCACAACAAACAAACAATCATAAGTTTGCCCAACTGTGATATGTCGTTGCCAATTAATAACACTGAAATAGAGACATAAATTATGCAGTCGTTTGAGTTTTTTTTTTTTTCTTATCCCTTCCGTTAGTTGTGATGTGTTTTTCTAAAATTAATTCGATATTATAAATAACTGCTCGGCTGGATAAGTCCATCTCTGTCCTAGGCGAGCCCTCGGATAACTGTAAAACCAGCTCTAGGATTCAGAAGAGGAACGACTCTCTGATAGGTCAAACAGCAGCTATCCCGTCTGAGATGTTTAATTGGCTAGTTTCAGTTGGTCTGGTACAGGTTATCTTCCCTTGGGAAACTGAGGGTTATTCTGGAGTCGCAGACAAGGTTAGGTGGTGTCAGGGATAACCGCTAGAGAAAGATTAAATCTGAATCAGAAGTATGTCTTCGCCAGCCCAAATATAATACAACAGATTAGTTTTGATTGTTGGACTTGGTCAAACTGTTGATAGCCTCAAGGATTTCAGCTTGAATTTTTTTCTCGTTGCTACTTATCGCTCCACCACATACAGCGGTTCGTAGAAATTTGGTTTTGTCTCCCTGGACACCCATTTCCGATACTAAATTGTTTGATAACAGAGAGGATGCGGTGATCAGCTTCTTTATTGGTCATTGAACGCTTGTATTAGAAAGAAAACATGTGCACAGTTTCTGATTTTACCAATAATAAATGAAATACGTTTCAGTATTAACAACTACCTGGGTCCCAAATAATATTCATGTCATATATATTACATACATTACTCTAGAAAAAAAAGCTGTCATGTCCTTAAGAAGAAGGAAAATTCTAGAAAACCCAATGATTAATTTACTTTATACTTGGGGGTAAAAAAATTAAATTTAGGAATCGTACCGAATATCTAGGGCATATAGAGTGAACAATGAGAGAGGAAACATAAGTTGCTGACTCCCGTACTTCAGTAAGGAATAACATCTGGGCTTTATTTATAAAGTATATATGTAGCTAGCACCAGTCTATTATGGCAATCCCGTCTCCAGTGTGAGGTTATCCAAACAAGCCATAAGTAATTACCCACTTATTTCACCATATTTGTCTAAAGATATCTCTGAATCTACCGATGTCCTCTACTTCTGGCCTCATCCACCTCACGTTAAGCTCTGGCTACTAAGGTAAAACACGTTCACTTCCACCTCAAACGTGCGAACCCACCTCCTTGCACTCTTTCCAGATGTCATTCGATTGCATTCTTCCCGTCGCGTGGGAGGTTTTAAGCCCTAAAGATGGGCATTGTTTAAATGTCATTTACATACCGGAGAGAACAAAGAGTGTAAAAGGTATGACCGCTGAGGTTAGCTCTTGACTGGCCGGCTTGAAGGAGAGAGGGGGGGGAGCGCTCCCCCATCGTTGCCAAACTCTTCCTTAATATGCGTTTTTCTTAATGTCATAGAACATGGTCGTTGAAAATTAGTCG
>KZ806914.1:297745-315905 GCA_000696205.2 Oncopeltus fasciatus | reverse complement strand
TATATATATATTAGAGAAATTAATAAATATACAAAATAGTAATCATAAAAATGCTTCTATCAGCAAAAATAATCAGGAAAGTGCAGCAATTGATCTGAAAATCTGCAAAAATTTTATGTCTTAACGAACATTTGAATCCGAAAAACGCATTTTAGAAATTTATTTCTAGGTGCGTGTCTTTGCTTGCCTAAAAGAATTATGGTCAAACCTCTGAACGGATGAAGTCGAAATTGTAAGGATTTGTAGTGTAGAGACCCAGAATTTCCATTCAGGAACAACAGCAAACTGTACTTCATAAGCGACTCCGTAATTTCTGAAAATATTTATAATTTCAAAATGTGAAATACATGTACTCCTTGAAGGTTTTCATTAATGGCTTACAAGTCCCTCCGGGATAATCAAAAGGAAAGAAGTTGTGCAATTTTCATATATCCTTTATTTTATTTAATCAACCAAACGATTCCCCGAAGCGAAATAATTTAATGTGACCACTTTTAAGCCGAACAAAATGGAAATTATGAATAGTCACACAAGTTGAATAGACAGGCAGGCTCTAAATAAATATATATAACTCTCATACCTTCCATTGTCCGTCTTCATTGGTTTCTGCAAACCATCTTCTGTTGGCGAGCGCTTTCGGACATTGTCCATCTTCTAGCCGAATACAAGTGTTCACTGTCACTGTCTGTATTCAACTCAAAATAACTTTTTTTTTTTTTACTAGCACTTGACATTTCAGGTAATCCCCACTCCCACTGGAACGATTCCGCAAAAAAGTTATTCCTTTAAATTACATTCAAAAGTGACAGGCCAAATTCCATTAATAAAAACCACTAATTGAGGCTACTGAGCTACGAAGCTAAAAATTTAGGACACAGAATAACATCTCTTCCGTTTTTTTTTGTTTTTGTTTTTCTTTTCATGTATATATTATATATATATAATATTCTAAAAGATTATTTTCAATACCAATGAATATAGAACTATCATACCTTCTATTAACCGTATCCATTGGTTTCTACAAACCACAGTTTGAATACAGACAGTGACAGTGAACGCATGTATTCGGCCAGAAGATGGACAATGTCAGAAAGCGCTCGCCAACAGATGGTTTGCAGAAACCAATGAAGACGGACAATGGAAGGTATGACAGTTCTATATTCATTGGTGGCGGAAATAACCTTTTAGATTATTTACCTAAATATATAAAATGTTAAANTAAAAAATTAAATATTTAAAAATAAACAGTATTGAACAATTAGTTAAATTTAAAAAGATGAAATGAATTGATTTTGTTGTAACTCGTCATTAAATTGGGGTTTTGTTAAAGGAGAAACATGTTGACAAAGTTCTGTCAGTGATTCCCTCCAGATACTTAAATTAAAGTTGATAATTAAATCGGTGCGAACTCAGAACTTTCAATTTCTGCAAATTTGAGTGCAAATTAAATCTGATGAAAGAGACATTACTTAGATTCGGGTTGCATAAATTAAACATAAACAAAAAGACTAATGATTTGCCGATAAGTGTCGTTTCCATATTTTTCAAGTACTTATTATTATTTTTTTATTTATTATAATTTTAATTACTATCTAAGTGAGGATAATAATCTTCGTACAGGATATATATCTTTAATTATATATCCTGTAAAAGTAATTCCTGTTAAAGTAATAAACTCAGTATTTTTAGCCCTCATAATAACCTACTTTATAATTTTTTAGTCAAGATATTCAAGGAGTAAGAAAATAAGAAAAATGTGTATAATTTGAATTGGAGGATTGCTTAATTTCATGTGCGACTTCATTCTTTTAACACTTCAATTACTTAAAATATATATAAAAAATCAAAAATTCAGAAAAAATCAAGATTGTCCGTCATTCAATTTTACAAAATATCTGTCATGAAAACTACCTAAACAGTTCATGTCTTTCAGAATTTACTCAAATTAGTTTTAAAATGAAAATCTAATTCCCGCGCGATGATATGTTTACCGCTCCCAAATTTGCAGTGTTTGAAGGAGATGTGTACTGACCAAGGACCTACCAGCTGGCTTCCTCCGTAGTCTTATGGAATGAGAGCCGCCCCTGTCTGCTAATCAATTCTGAGATAAGACTGAGTAATCAATAAGTAATTATTATTCATATCGAATGTGCGAATCTTTGCCGGCATCTGATAGGGGACCACTTGCTTTCGGCCTACCACAAAACAAACAGAAGTCCTCCAGGTCAATGAGACAATTCGAATGCCAAGGTGGCTGGCATTCGCGGGTTCCCTACCAATGTGTCATACCTTTGGGCCGGCCACAGATAACGGGATGGATTTTGGAACATTTCTCTACTCAAAGTGAAGTAGCAAGAGTTTTCCTTCTACACAATTAGTTTTGCCGGCTATGTTTCATGAGGAAATTAAGCTATTCGTGTTGGTACCAGGACGCGACTTGTGACAAACTGGTCTTTATCCATCCCACATTGGAGAAGCTAAAAATACTGTCAGTTAAACTTTATTTTTATATTAATATATTTGTTTGTATGCGATTTAAATTTGCAAAGGGTTGGATGAGTTCGTTAGTGGCCGAAATAAGTCGAGGGGGAGAGTATTCCTTATTATTAGAGCTAAAAATATCTTTTGAACAAAGTTGGGTATAATTCAATACATTGGTAATGTCTTGGCTAGTAAGGGATTTGGTCTTGAGAACTGAAAGTGTTTTATTTATTTATTTATATGTCATGATTTAAAACATTTATATATTCTAAATATTTTTTTCTTCAAAAACACATTTAAAGAAAGATTTGTAAGAATGGAAGTTACGACTGTTGATCGGGCCCTCAAATTCTTAAAATAAATAAACAAATTCGGTATTTTCATTGCAGTTTTTAAAGTCATTCCCTTTTGGTGTAAATCTGATGAGCAGGAAGAGATGAAGACCAAAATTTATGTCATTATAATAATCCTTTGATAAACTTTGAGGATTATTAGCTTTGTAATTCTAGCAGATTTCCCATTTTCATTAAATTATCAAAGCTTGACGGACTTATTCTAATGACAAATAGTCGCTTTTAAAAACAAAATAAAAGACTAAATGCGAAACTGGATGAATAGGAGCGTGGGGTCACCTGAAGAGTCAAATACAAGTTTCATTTCAGGCGCGTAATATTGAGTTTGGGAAAATGTAACTGAACACAGAATTGTTTAGTGATAACTAATTAATGTTATAAGTCTGGGGAATTGCACATCCAAATACATTTATTCATCATTAATATGAATACTGAGAAATGCGATTAGTTTACACAGCTACTGAATTTTGATTAATATTTATGACTAAATAGTGAACTATTTATTAGTGAAGAGCCCAAATATCGGGTTCTTAAATCGATAACATTCCCGTACATTACGATCAAGGACAGGGTTGAATTGCATGTTAAAGTTTATTTAAGTCTTAATTATACCAGGATGAAGCATAATTATACAATGATTTAACCTAAAATAAATCGATATTAAACAAGGAAAGCACGAGTTTGACCTTCTCAAAATTTAAAACTATGTTGAAGAAATCTATTTATTTTGCTCAGAGGAGGATAAATTAACTTGACAAGTCAAAAATTGGTAGAAATACGAATCTGTTTATAAGAGGCTTCAAGTATAATTTTTAAAAAATTCAAATCACCAATATTTTTCTAAAAAACAGATTATACCAAAAAAATATAGTTTGTTTTCATACATATTTAAAATATATCTTAAGAAATATTATTATCATAATATTCTCCATTACAGATTTTGTAGAAAATTAAGTAAAATTGTTTGAACTTGGTTTTGAAAACCATCTTAAATCTTGGAAATATGGCGTAAACTACGAGGAATAAACGTAGTTTTAAATACTTTTATGTAGGAGATGAAAGTTGAAAGTTGATATATGGTGATATTGTCATCTTGATGTAGTAATTATTTTAAGATTTGAAATAATAATTTTAACTCTGAGCGTCCTATAGACAACCCTGTAATAAATAAGATGTCTGGTTGGAATAAGAGATGTGTGACCTACATATACAATTTCAAGAAAATTATTTTGGCCTTTTCGGTTAACAATGTTCATTATTTTGCTTCAGCTAAGAATATAATTAAATAATAAACACATGACAATTACATTTATTTCACAATCCCAACCTCTCACTCTACAAACACCTCTTTACAGGATAGTAAACATTGGAGATACAACAAACAAAAATGAGGGAAAAATGAAGCACCTTAATAAGCAGAACAAGTGTGATCGTTACGACTGTTAAAGCGATTTTGAACTTCGACCCTCAATTTTACTCACTTAGTAATATATATATATACAGATAACGAAACATTCTTGGCTGCGATATATATAGTAAATAAGAAGAGGTCCGAGAACGAGTATGGTGAACACACAAAAAAGAGAAAAATAGACAATGTGACTCCTCTCTGGGGTGGGGGTGAGAATATTACTCTCAGGTAAAGGACATTTGTTTGGTACCCCCAATTTACAGGTAATCCTTCACTCCTATTTGTCTGATTTCCGCTATAACGAATGCCAATTGTTTCTTTGCACATTTGTAAGGGGTGTACACCCCTGTATTTGGAAAGCTGGGAGGAGACGAGGCGCATGACATTGAGATAATTGTGTTTTCTCTCTGAGAGACAACACACCTATTTTGTCCGTTGTCTCATCGAACTGTCCCTTATCTTGAACACTGCCTAATGGATCTGGTGTCTTGAGACTTGCGGGAAGATAGTAACTCTGGCTAATGAGCTGCTACCTCGCTGAAATATCCAAAGAATCTAGTGGTTTAATGAGTGTCAGCTAAGAATGTTTCTATTTAGGAAATAAATGTTTTAACACTGCATTTTCCCAGATACAAGATTGATATGCTGGTTCCTGGGTAGACTACTTCTACAAGAATTAGATGATTACGCGAAAACAAATAGTCATACCCAATGAAAAAAACTTAACTTCAGAAAGGGTCGAATCAGTTAATTTACTGAAGTATTATTATGTTACACTTACTAAATCGATTTCTAAACAACGCATTAATAAATCTATAAATTGTTGAATGTGCTTAATGATTTTTTTAGAAGAACTTTTATTACTTAATTATTTACATCATAAGGATTAATGATATTAATGTGCAAAGATGTTCTTAGCCTTAATCTTATACAATTTTTTTTGTTGTCATTTTGCTTGACAACAAAATGACAACAAAAAAACTTTGATCATTTGTTTTTAATAAATATTGTATATTTTGTTGCATCAAACATTTATTTGAGTTATTTATATTATGTTGTTTTTAAAGATTTAACACCAAGAATGAAAATAAACTCAAATAATTGATATAAGGGAGAATTCTCCATCTCTCTTACTCTCTCTCTCTCACTCACTCTTTCTACATATATATGTGTGTGGTAGGGGGGGGGGTGATTGTTTGAGAATACAACCATACGTATTAGTATTGCTTGTATTTTTATAATAAAAGAAATGCATGGAATATATTGAGTTTTAATCCCCAAAATGAGCTCATGGTGCTATCTACAAATAAATAAGAAGAAAGCACGTAGTGAGTTGATTCTCTTAGATTGTATACTTTTTTCTAAATTGCCATAAAAGATGTGTGAGGATGTGTTTCCGCGAGCCACGGACTACAAAATAACGTGTGATTTACGCAATCTAAGGAGATTTACATGTTTCATTGAAAAAGATTATTTATTCGTGAGAATATATCACGAATTATATCTTTTAAGCGGGAGAGAAACTGAGCGTAAGACCACTGAGGTTACCTCTAGGCTGGCCGGGAAGGAACAGTGGGGAGAGTACACAGCCATAATTGTTATATTCTTATTAACTTACTAAGCGTATTTTATATTTTTTTAAAAACTATTTACATACATTTTAGACCTATATTACATATTACATATAATAAGCTCAACAAACTTTTTCGTAACGCTAATAATAACAAAAACACCAACATTTAGTTTTCCTTTCAACCCCTCTTCCCCCTCCCCCTTATTTCATTTCTTGCAAAATTGAATTAGTTCAAATGTTTGCAATGAAAAGCTTTATTACCGAATTTGGTTTCTACAATTTAAAAATAGGTAGCCCGCCATAGCATGATGTTACATTCATTATGTATCTTTCTCATTTTTGAGTGATTAACTAATAACTTTAATAGAACGAAGATGTTATGATATGAAAATTTGATCATTCAGTAAATCCCCTACTTCTCAATTAATTTCAATCACGAAAGAACTCAAGGTTATACAAAAAGAAGCCTCCAATAAAATGGTGTTGTATAGAAATCAAATTTTAACTGACCATATATACATATATTCTTCTCAGATCTAGGATGGATGAAGATCCGTTGAAATGACACAACCACATGCCACCAACATGAATAGCTCTCTTCCCTACAGGTAATTTACTAAAATTGTACAGAAACGCTTTGTCAATTTTAAGTTCCACCCTATTAAATTCAAAATACAAATACTAATTAGGAAAATAAGTTTCCAATGATTGTTCTCTCACACTTTTCATATATATATGTGTGTGTGTGTGTGTGTGTGTGTGTGTGTGTGTGTGTGTGTGTAGTAAATTTTAAATCACTACAATATAAATTTTCACGTATATTATTTATAATTATAAATAAGTGCTAGCCAATAAGAAATACCATACAAATAAATTAAGAGGGAATAGATAATAAATAAGAAATGCTAAGCTAACAATAGATAATATCTCATTGGGGGAATACTGCGCGGAAAGAGAGTTGGGGTCAGCTAGCGGTCCAGAAGACGCATCGACAAAAGTCTAACCAGTCCGGGGGGGAGGGGGGCTCTGGAAATTTGAGTTGGCGAGGCGATGCCCACACAGCTCGACTACTGGGTCACTGGGTCTCTCGTCGCCATTTCCAATGTGCTCACTGCGTACACAAAATACACTAATAGATAAATAGAGTTTTAATTTTATAAGTATTATTTTTTTGTAGTATATAATCCCACGTAAATTTTAACAATTTTTAGAGCAAGGGAACAGAGTAAACGAATATATCGTCTGCCTCGGAGGTTAGACTCTCGACACTAGTGTGGGGAATTTAATATCTTATCAGACTTGTCCCGCTAGCGTAAATGGTAAATGCACCGGCTCGGATAGCAGGAGATCCAGGTTCGAGTTCTGGCTGGGACAGTCAGATTTTTTATTCTGTTCCCTTGCACTAAAAAATTAATAGATAGAGTTCAACAAACACGATTCCTATTAGTAATAGATGTAATGGAAAGAGGCCTAACTAATCAGTAAATGCAGTTTTCAACAGATCTTCACAGATGTCCAACGTATGGACAAGCTAAACATATGGCACGCTTAAGTTTATACATATATATTTGTCTGCATGAAGAAGAAATTAAATTCGATAAGCCAAGTATTTAGACGCAGATCAAATGTAAAATTTTATTCATTGTTAGCGTACCGAATAAATGTATACCTCACATTTTATTTTAAATGTCATTTACTATTATCTATACTTTTTTTTTATTTACTAAAACCCATATTAAAGAAAATATTTAAGAATTTAACTCCTAGGGTAGTGCGAGCACCTCTTTTTAATCACTCACACACACAAGTGCATGAGCTTAAAGAAGCTTTAATGCTGAATTTAATTCATTTTTTTATTATCTTTATTATTCTAGTTGCGGATGCCAAACTGTGTGCACTCATCTTTTAATCTGTCTTTTAATCTCATGTAGCTTAAAGGAGAGATTTAGGGTAGCTTACTCTCTGAAGCGTTGGACAACATGGCGATGGATGTATTTATGAGGACCAGCTACATAACACTTCTTTATTAATCTCTCTCAAATACATTTGGGAGACCGACCCGAGTATTTGGGTGACATTCCCAATGGAAATTCGACGCGATTCCTTCATCGTACGTGCACAATCTCCTCTTGGTTTGGTGTTCTAGGCTCCGTGCTGACGACTGGAAAGCCAGAGCAAGGGTGTGCACCCCTGGAGGGAGAACTGCGCTTAGCCCCAGATGTCTGGAGGGTGACTGTTGCCTCACAATGTGTTTGTCTCCTGTCACTCCTCCATCTTGTAGATTTCCCTGAAGGAATTCATAATGTCCAGGATGGCGCCAACGCTGCTTTGAAAAGATCATTACCGATCCCTCTTATGGCAAACTAAAAATAGGGCGAGTAAAAAAAAAAATATTAGCACACACACACACATTTGTATATACAGCATAAATGTACTACACACACATATTATATCTTAAGTAAATCTGAAAAATAATATTTAAAAGTATAATATAACATATATTATTACTGGTTTTTTCGGTTGTCCTAATAGACCCAAGAGATCTTATGCCGCCTCAAGTACGCTAGGCTAGACCTCGGAGATCTATACCTGCCTTAAGCTCACTTGCAGACGATGTAAGATCGTGCAGGACTTATAGCCAGAGACAGGCTGGAAAGTCCTGCTCTTGTGCATATATATGTACAAAATCCCTTTGTGCAACACTGCAAGACAAACAGAGGATACTTACGACATTGTCGCCCAGTGCCCTAGATTATCGGAGTCCTGCAAAATCTCCTTTGGGGGGAATTATCTCTCACAAGAAGAACTACTATCTCAGCTCAGCTGGAGAAGCTGGTTGGGATTAGTTCGATATCTAGAGCTGGCTTCGAGATATAGCATCGCTATCTTTCCAAAGAATATAATACAGCGTAATCGGTGAGTATCTTTGTTGCTTTTCTGGCTGTGTCTATCTTTATTAGTATGATAACTAATAATTATGCATATTACATTATATAAGTTGTATTTTTAATATTTAATATTTTTTAAATGCAAATGTCAGGAACATTAGTAGTTTTATACAATAGTAGTTTTGTTAACAGTTTTTATTACTATAAACTACTTTTATATTCATGTGATGTAAATTTATACTCCTATTAAAGGTATTTATTTATGCATGTGTTATGTAAATGGTTATTTTATTGATATTAAACTATTAATTTATGAATTACTTAATATAAGATACTATTGGTATTATTTAAGTTTTTTTAATTTTTAAATAAATAAAAAAAAAAAGAAAAATTAAGATAATACTTGTCTGTATTGAACCTTGTCACGGCTTAAAAAAGCCAAGCCTTATATTTTTATTATCTTGACATTATATGTATTTGTAAATAATTCAAATTAAAAAACATTATTTATCTATCTACCTGTATACAAAAGTAATTACTTGATATATTTTAAATATGAATACTTTTTTTAAAAAATTTAATCGAAATTCGTTCCTTAGGCTTCGTCAAGCAGTTAGTTAAATTAGGAGTTGCAGAGGGCTAACAGTATTAAAATAAAAAAATTGATCGGAATTATCTTCTTCTCTTCTTCGTTAATAGTATTTTGACAAGATATACAAATGTGGAACACAATGTTATGACTGTGTATATATAATCATCGAAGTTACATTCTTAAATATTTTATATGTATCATAAAAATTATAATGAGTATGAATGTTCAAAATTTTCCTTTCAAGAAATTTACGGACTATATAATTTTCGTAGAGCTGATAATAACGACGACATCACGATAACAAATTTTGATCCCCTTCAAGACCCATTTCTAACAATAATGAATTCATTCAACAGTTTCCAGCAAACAGACAAAGAAAAATTGCTTAAAGTCAAATAAATATATCATTTTAACTGACTTTATTTTGAGCTTCTCTTATGCAGAATCGGAGAAGATCTGTAAAAATATTTCAAAGGTCGTGTATGGCACTATCTTGAATAGCTTGATTTTCTTACGGAGAATCCAATAACTTTCTAAAAAATAACCTTTTTTTGAAATAATTAATGTTTGAAATAATAAATAAAAAAAACAAAAGTGATCTTTACAAAAACAAATGAAAAGTGACCACTAAAATTTTCATGAAATCTCTTACTAATTCTAATAACTTCTTTTTTTTATATGACTAAAAATAGTTGATTCATACCAGTAGTTTTGTTACCCATTCGAACTCATCACTCCCTTTGTTTTTATTATCTTTTGAATGAATGTGCTATATTTATAAATACATACATATTAAAGATTGCCATTATTTATAACTGAAATCACTAATAGGAAATTCCATTTGCCCTAGAGGGAAGGGTAGATAGAGGGATGACACAATGAAATCAGCATTAGGGGGGTGAACTTGAGGAAATACATAGGATACACTCCCAGCGTATGCTGCTCACTCAAATGGCGAGTGTGAGAGCTAAGTCACTCGTGGCGAGAGGCCGGCAGAGGAGTAAACACGCCGGCTAGAGGAGTGCGATGACCTCTCGCCGTCCAACCTTCCGCGCCCTTGACTTACACTCGCTTCCTCACTCCCCTTCGGCGAACTCTTACGTACTCCTTCGGGGTTATCTCCGAGTCAGGCTACGAATATGTACGTCCCTTCATTTCTTTTTACGAATCATTCACACTTTTCCTTAGTAACTTATTTCGCCAAGTCCTCGATGACATTACATAAACAGGAAGGAACCTATCTTCAAAAACTACTATTTTAGCATATTTTCATGGGTCTGTTCCCTCTACTTAATGTCGTATTTGTAAATATTAACTGTGCTGTACAATCAAGAGTGTAATTCAGAGGGTTGAGTTATGATCTCCTACATTCTCCGAAGATATTAGAAAGAAGGATATTTCTTATTGCTCTTCTTAATGTAATTTCCAGCTAGCGATATCAAATAAATGCTTTTTAATATTTAAGCAGATGTCCCACAAGGAAATCAAACTATTGGTTCACGACTTATGAAAAAAATTTATCGCTCCTTCATTGGAAAAGTTTTGAGTTTGAAAATTCATTTACGTTTTTCTACAAGGCCAAGAGCGACCCCCTTGCTAATTTTTCATTTTTTATTTTACATATTCTTATGTAAAATAGTGATACGATTAAATACTTATGAATTAGATCGCGTATAATAACGAGTAAAAATAGTACTAATCAAATTTTTATAGTACTGATTTGCAAAAAATATTTTATTTACATATAATAAAAGGAGCACTTGTAACTTAAATATGTAATTTTATATGGCTATGTAATATATATTATATGAGGGAACAATGATTGTATGACCACTGAGGTTAGCTCTAGACTGACCGGGAAGGTAGAGTGGGGGAGGCACTCACCCATCGCAATAACATTTGTAAATTTTTTCCATATTCTGTCAGAAACCTTTTGATCTTAATATGAATAATAAAAATATGTTAAACTTTCGTGGCCTCCCTCAATACCATCCTCTCGACCGATTTATGGCCAATCGACAAACTCATTCAACAGATTGCAAAAAGAAGCTTAAATACCGGAATATGCTCTTATTATTTTATTAGCGCGTTTCTTTTGTTTGGTGAATCTAAAATTATTATAGAACATTATATTTGTAAAACATTATTTTTTAAAAAATGAATTTTATACACGTTTGCAAAAAGTGCATATCAAGTCAAATGTTTAAGAAAGAGACTCTTATTTTTGGACTAACACTCTTTTATTAAAATATAAATGTATGTTACAAACAGTTGTAGCGTGGTTTCAAATGCTGGCAAGAACAGGCGTCATAAGTCATCTATTTTACATGAAGACACAAATTTGGTAGGGGTGTGGGGGGGGGGGGGGGTGATAGCTGAGGCGATTTTGTTGAGACACTCTGTTCTGGCGGTGTGGAATCGAACCCTATCCTGGACAGAATTGTATCGAGATAGAAAAGCCCAGCCCAGCTCTGTGAACGTTAAAATAGAGCGGTTACCTGTTGTATGCCCCATTCTTCTTGACCCGACATAGAAAAACTGAAGGTTAAACAATAAAACAAATGAATGGCTTTTTGGGACCTATCGGATTTACCATGTTCTTCAAAACACCTAATTCTTGGGTATTTCTAAATTATGTCCATTGGTTCATCATATATCTTTTGTTCAAAAACAAATTTATACTTTATTAAATATTGGAAGATTGGACAGGCTTTTTATTTGTTCTTTAATCTTTTGGTAAATTTCTATTGTATATTGAAGGCTTGTAACATTTGCATTTTTTCGTTCAGAAATATTTTGAATTAGCTCCATCAGTATATGACTGTCTTTATCACTGCATCGGTCAAAATGCACCCAAACCTCCACTTACCAAAAAACAATTTTGCCCATTGTGGACAACAGGAGAGTACTGACAGAGCAAACGCCCCCCCCCCTTTGGTGGCGCGTGCCTCGGCCGTAAATTTTGTAACGTCCATCCATCTGAGGCCAGGCTGAACTCTCACCCTGACCTGCCAACCCTTGCTACAATGACTGGGAGGTCGTGCCTCCAAGGGTTGGCGGATTTCGGTGTGGAATCTCTAGTTCTCAACAATGGGTTCTCCTGCATCCTCATCAGGGGTGTATTTAAATAAAAAATAACACAAAACTTCACATTAACCCACTTGTTTTCATATTTATTCAAGTTTTTGGAGTGGTTATACGTTCTCATAATAAATGAACACTAATAGAACTAAACTCATATAGTTTGTTAAATACAATGAAGGTATAAGTAAAATACAGTGTTGTTTTCTTTGTTTCTTTTTTAGTATATGTATCATCCCACGTAAGTTTTAAACAATTAGTGCAAGAGAACATAATAAAAAAACAAACTGTCCCAGCCAGGACTCGAACCTGGATCTCCTGTTTTCCGGGCCGGTAGCAGGAGATCCAGGTTCGAATCCTGGCTGGGACAGATAGATTTTTTATTCTATTCCCTCGCATTAATTGTTATCTTCTACTCTTCTTTGGTTAAGCCAATCAGTATTCCCGAATATTAAGAAACTATATACACTTATATATTTCGTGTTATTTATAATTTCTACACTAAATTCTTCTTTTGTCTGTTGTCTTCTCCACGCAAATGTAATTCATAGCCAAAAGAGTATTTAGCAAAATAAAATGTAGCCAATTTAACAGAATGTCATAAAAAAAAAATAATTTCTTTTTCCTAACGTTCCTCTTCAAGTTTCATTTTCATTGGGATTTACGAGTGTTTCTGTGTACTTTAGTTTTATTCACACTGTTTTTTTATAGTGTGTATATTTGTATGCATACATAATATTTGATACATTCATATTCATATTTTTAGCTTCCTATAAGATGGATTGGTGAATAATTAAGAGATCAAAAGTCGCGTGAATGGTGGAACGTAAATCCACTTATTCCTTCAAGAAAATTTGGCATAAATTCACAAAATTAATTAAACCTTATATACTGCTTAAATGATTCGATTAAACTTGTAAAAAATAAAATCAGATAAAATTTGTTTTGTACAAAATGAGTAGGAAATATTGAATGAGCGATTTTCATCAGATTTATTTGTTTCAGAAAACAAAATATTAATAAAACAAACATCATAACATCTATTTTATTACATATCATTATTGGTAACGAATACGTTTCTTCAAAACTTGTACTTTAAGTTAACAATTTATTTTGTTACAGGTAGTTATTGAGGTTATAGTCTTGAAGGGGCACTCAATTGGCCCCCATTTTCTAAGTTTAACTTTATCATTACTCTTATTAAGGAATATGCTGAATAGATAACCTTCGGGAATAGCGATACTTCAGTCGGAAGAGAATCATATATAAATATATATTTAAATATATTAGAAGTAATTGCTTATAACTTGAATAAATGAATGACTAATCTACAGTAAAAAACCATGAACAAATAAGGCCTTAATTCATTACCTACATTCAAAATTTCCAAATTCATATAATAGAATGGAATATGATTTTTATTTATAGAAATGTAAATATACAAAGTAATATGGATACGTCATATAATACATCAACAAAAGTATAAAACCTATATAAAATACATCAATACATAAAACTCAAGTATTTGAATATAATATTACGATACTCTCCCAGTTACCTCCTTAAATATCTTCCTTCTCATGTGCTTTTCCTGAAAATGTTTCAAGATGTATTTCATCCTCATTTATATGAATTAATTAAGTAACAACAATGAATATATAATTTGGTTTATTAATTAATCCATCCATAAGCCCCCCTCCTCACTCCCACATCTTTGATTTCAATTTAAGATGTAAATCGGTTTTCATAAGTAAACTTAAGTACTTATGAAGTAAACTTAATAGGTTCTTAAGTTTTTAGGTTTCATAAGTAAACTTAAGTACCGAACTGTATTGCCTTGTTAAGACGGAACAGCTGGACTATCATACAAGCATCACTAAATGTCCTGATTATTGTAGAAATTGTAATATATATTAAGTAGTACAAAATTACATTTTACACTTAGAATTTCAAAATTTAATTTTGAATTTCAAAGCATTAAAATTAAACTATTTATACTATAAACTAATTAATTTTTTATGAAAGAAATTTTCAATTTATTTTCTTAAAATATCAGCATGTACTCTAATTTTTTTTCTTCATTTCAAAAAATGCAAACGCTAAAGGGATTGATTTTCTATATAAAATTGAGGAGCTCGAAAAGATATTTTTTAAGAATTCCTAAATATTTATTTTTGAGCATTTAAATGAATTATAATAATTAATGTGTAAGAAGAAATGTTTATATTCGGAGTTAACAATAATTAACCATTTGTCATGCAATTATTTAATCTCGCAATAGAGTTCATTGGTTCATTTTAGAAATAGCAAAATTAATTTTGAAAAAAGAAAAGCCAAAATAAATTTAAAATCCCCCCCTAAAGAAAGTTAATAATTTAAATAAAATTCGAACACAAAGATGGGCGAGAGAACAACAATCCAAGGTGTATATTGTTCTAGAGAAGAGGAAGAGTCACGCTTAAGATGGCTGTGTCCTGATTCGTGTTACGCCAGGATCCTCAAATAGATCTTGGACTTAGTCCTGACTAGCGCCGTAACCAGCGGACGCCGAAAATAAAGAAGAGACTTAATTGCCCTGAGTCAGAGTCCTAACTCGCAGTTCTCGTCCTGGGCTACTCTTCTCCACTCGCAAGGATACCAATCAAGGATGTGACTCTTTCTGGAATTCTTCACCGATGTCACGCGAGAGCTGCGCAATCAAGTCAGATTTCCCCTTTTATTAAAGAGTTAGGTGAATGAGGGTAAATTTGAAATTAATTTGACAAGCCGGAGAGATCAAAGTATTTTCACTGAGTTTTGCTCTAGACTGGCCGGGAAGGTAGAGTGGGAGTAACGCTCACCCATCGCAATTACATTCCTAAATATCCTCCTTAACATAAAAATGTAAACATGTTACAGCTATAAACTCCAATAACNGGAACTTGAGATAAAATACGAAATATCTAATTTTTATTCAATATATTTTTTTTTCTTAAATCTCTATTTTGTTTTTTTACAAATTACATTTAATTCCAATTTTATTAAGTACATTTTTTACTATAATAACAAAGGTATTAAGATTTTAAATTTCAGTCTATCCTTAAACCCCTCTACCTCATTGGCCGATTTCAGCTATTAACGAACTCTTCTTACAGTTTTCAAAAAGAAGGTCAGACATATTTTTCTTGTGAGAAATGTCTAATGCATATCAATGTTAATTTTCGTAAGGAAATGTCGTAGGTAATCCTCATTAGATACAATAAATATGAAATTTTAATTAAATTGCTACCATAATCTTAATAATAGTAATTCTAAACCGATCCTGCAGAAGTTGAACTATAAATACGACCTCTATAGAATTATTCTATTTAATGTCTACTCTCTTTCTATTTCGCATATTTACAACATCAAATCGAGTTATGCTTTATTTTTTCACTTCTCTAGTAATCTGCTACTACCGCCCGCAAAATGGCCGGACAGTCCGCTATTAAAATAAAGACATTTTTGGAATATCAAATAGATTTCATTAATGCCAATATTTCCAGCCTTCTTAAGAAAAGTAAACAAATGATGAACTCCAATGATTTTACACATGGCATATGGCAGCCATGCCTGACTACTAGGGTACATGTATACTATAAATTTTAGAGACAGAGTACCTTGAAAAAATCATATGAAACCCTAAATATTATTAAATTATTGTTGATAAATGTCAATGTATGATTAATAATAATATCGATGAAAAAAATCGAATAATGTTTATTATAGATAGATAACATATTTAAGAAAATCATGGGGAATGGCAGCAGAAATTCGCGTTCCTGGAGTGGGGGCTGGCACCCCACCCCCTGGGTTGGAGGGGAGGGTTGTCATGGAAACAGGGCGCCGCGCGACCCGGCACTACTTAAGGCCTGGAGTAGGGGAGCGCCTCTTCACTCTGTGGAGGTTCGGGCCAGGGGTAGTAGCGATCAGGAGGCAGTGGACGTCGACGTAAGCACATAGAAGGAACATCTAAAGGATTCGTCACAAGTAAGTAACACGAAAAGAGAATACGTCATACATAAGGCCGATGTTCCTCATTTCTTTTCTTTCTCATTTAAAATAAGTTATCCAGATGACGGGGATTATTATTAAACCACCCTATTAATTACAACAAAATAAAACATTTATATTTTTTACTTCCCTAGAGTTTTTGACAAGGAAGGGCATTAAAGTCTCCTGTACTCTGAAATTTGAAGGGTTTCATTATTGAAGCAAACATTCAATTCAATGATAATTAAATAATTAGGGGAAAAATTATTTTAAATTGAATCAGTAAATATCTTCTGTATTGAAATTAAAACCATAAATATTGTTATCGGTTTTACCTTTTTAGAAAACACTGAAAAGCTATCTTATCTAAGCGATAATAGGATTTTATTTGTTTTAATATTTTTTTCCTCAACTTAAAATCATAATATTTATCATCTGATTCATAACAAAAGATTTTAATTATGGAAAAAATGATTATAAATTATATACTTCCGGAAATTGCGAATGAAATAATAAACATATTTTTCTTCTTATTTTCCTCCAATGCCACCCTCAAGGACCAAGAGGATGGATTATCTTGAGATAAACACCATATTTTAAACGCCCATGGAACGGGACCGACTTTTATTTTCGATAATAGACAACACAATCATTGGCTCTGAATCCCTTGAGCTGTACCATCAGTGCCCGAGATGTACCTTAAGCTGCGGAAAAAAATAAGGAGTAGGAGCTTCTTCTTAAAACATTATCGATCTTTTTAAGATTCAAAGATTCTATTTTTAATGGTATAATTTGGAAAACTTCAAATAATTTCAGACTGGTTGCTCAGCCAGCGAACTTCGGTGGGCAAGCGTAGGTGTAATATCCATCGTTAAAGTCACTGGCAGTGGTAGAGAAGAGGAATTCCATTTTTGATATAAAAACCCAATAATCTCTTGCCACGTAACTTAACTCTCTAAGATTTCAAAAATAAATTTTAGAGACAATAGGAGTCCGAAACGTCCAGTATTGACATTTTCAAATGAAATCCATGTATTGTGACTGTTAAATGATTAATTTATATAAGTCTATTTATACGGACATCGGGGAAGTGAAGTGGGTATCTGAATAGTAAATTATATGGAACATAGATCTATTTCTTTTGTTAGGTCGTTCATGAAATTATGTTTCAATGTATTTAATAAATTGAATCCAATCTGTCTCAACAGCCCCAGCGATAAAGTTATCGCTTTAATAAAATAGCCTTTAGCCATCCTTAGTTCTTAAAAAAATTAACAATAATTAATATAATATATGAAGAGGAAGAGTCACGCTTAAGATGGCTGTGTCCTGATTCGTGTTACGCCAGGATCCTCAAATAGATCTTGGACTTAGTCCTGACTAGCGCCGTAACCAGCGGACGCCGAAAATAAAGAAGAGACTTAATTGCCCTGAGTCAGAGTCCTAACTCGCAGTTCTCGTCCTGGGCTACTCTTCTCCACTCGCAAGGATACCAATCAAGGATGTGACTCTTTCTGGAATTCTTCACCGATGTCACGCGAGAGCTGCGCAATCAAGTCAGATTTCCCCTTTTATTAAAGAGTTAGGTGAATGAGGGTAAATTTGAAATTAATTTGACAAGCCGGAGAGATCAAAGTATTTTCACTGAGTTTTGCTCTAGACTGGCCGGGAAGGTAGAGTGGGAGTAACGCTCACCCATCGCAATTACATTCCTAAATATCCTCCTTAACATAAAAATGTAAACATGTTACAGCTATAAACTCCAATAAC